>JBBPRF010001045.1:0-11618 GCA_038092875.1 Lanmaoa pseudosensibilis | reverse complement strand
TTTGTTGACATATCAATAGTCTTGGCATGGGCGTAGTCCTCTCTCCTTCTTTTTGACGAAGAAGAAGGGTGAGGCTTGGGGGGAGTTCGAGGGTTGGATCTTTCCTGCGGCGAGGTTCTCGTCCAGGAAGGCTTCGGTGGCTGTGCGTTCTTCAGGGGTTAAGGGATAGAGTTTCCCTATCTTTGGGGTGAAACCTTCTTTGAGGTTGATCTCGTGGTCATAGGGCCTAGAGGGGGGAACATGATCGGTTGCTTCTTTTGAGAAGACCGAGGTGAATTTGGAATATGCCAGAGGGAGTGTGGTCTTGGGTTTATCTTTCCCAGCGGAGATGGCAAGTTCCGTGGCTTGGGTAAGCCTGGCAACTTGGGTGGATCCAAGAGGTGTGTAGCAGGATCTGAACCAAATGGTTCGGTAGAGGGCGCAGTTTCCCATGGCGCGAGAGAGGAATTGGTTCTCTTCTTCCCATCCATTGTAGGAGAAGAGTTTTTCTTGTTCGGTGGCGAAGACATTGACATGGTGGGGAGGTGCTGGAGGTGGTACCCAGTAATGGGTGTCGTGTCGCTTGACATCGGCAACGTGTGAGGCGTAGAGTTTCTTTGATTGATTGGAGGTTTCCGCGACGGAGATGGTTCATTTGGTCCAATTGATCTGGGGGTTTACGATGGAGAGCCAAGGAGTTCCGAGGATGATGTTATCTTTGAGGGACATGAGGTGGAAAAGCATGTGGTGGGCGATGCCTTCTATATTAATGAAGACGGTCACGCCATGTCGGATATCGCCGCTTTTGTTGTAGGAGCTATCTGTGTTCTGGGCTTGGAGGGGTTCTTTGAGTTTTTCAATGGGGAAAGAGTTTTTCTTGGCGAAGTCCCAATCCATACAGTTGATGCTTGCCCCACTGTCGATGAGGGCATGAGTGTCAACGGCTTTGAGTGTGTGCGAAGGTACAATGACTTGAACAGCGATTTCTATTGCCTTTGTTACAAGAGATGATACAGTTACACCACTATGGGGAGAAGGGGAGTCTGGCGTCAAAGCAGATCCCCGATTCAAAAATCTGAAAGAAAAGATACATGACGAACATTTTCTTCGTCGTCATCGTCCTCAACCTCTTCAAGCTTTGGAAGTGTTTCTTCTTCAACCTTGTTGACGCGTTTGTTCCTTGGCTTTTCGGCGAAGGCAGAGCATTTGAGGGATGTGTGTCCTGGTTTTCGGCAGCGGAAGCAGAGGCCTTCCTTGTGGCAACGTTGGCGTTCTGCATCGGTCAGCTTGCTTACCTGGATGACGTCAACATCCATGGCGTTAGGGTCTTTGGCGGGGGTGGAGGAGTTCTTAGGGGAGAATGAAGAATAACCACCTGAGGGTTTCTTGTTAACCTGGGCGATTTCGCAGGTACGGTCCCATTGGGCCTGGAAGTGTACGGCTTTGTTATACCAGGCGTCGATGGTAGTGGGGACAGTGTCCATTCCCATGATCTTGGTCATGAGTGTGGGGGAATTCCCGAGGTGAAGTATCGGATCAGGACATTTTCATCCTTGATCTGGGCAAGGGCGACTTTGTTTTTGAACTCAGATATGTAGTTCATCAAGGTGGTGGCATGGGGTTCATCCTTTTTAGGGGCAACGTGGGTAGTGAAGAGCCAGGCAACGGCGTTGCTGACGGTATCGTGGTGTTCAAACGCCTTTTTGAAGGCGGTTTTGAAATCTGGGAAAGTCCCGAGATTAGCCGGGGTCTGGGTCAGGGCGGTTTGGCGGAAAGTTCCAGCCCATGTGCATGTGGATCCCTCTGTCATATGTGAGAGGGCAAAGGCGACCTTTTTGGCATCGGTGTTGTACACGTTGACGTTGACCAAAAGGTAGGTTTCAACGGTGTTGAGCCATTCAACAGCTCGGTTGTAGGATCCATTGAAGGCCTTGGGCGCTCCAAGGCGAAGTTCAACGGGTTTCGAGGACATAGCAGGTTTCGGTGGTGGCGGATGTGGAGAGGGGAGTTGGAAGAGAGGAGAACGCTGTACGGGAGTAGGGGATGGGGGAGTGGGCTCGTGAGGGATGGAGAGTGAGTGGGAGAGCTGATGAGATAACTGAGTGTCTTCGAGCGTTTCTTCCCGTGAGGGTAGGGTGAGGTTGGAGGTGAAGAGGTTGAAGGGGCGGTCGTCCTCCTCGGTGGTATCCTCAGAGGTAGAGTCAGGCAGGGGCGCAGGGCGACAAGGTCGCCAATGGGGATCAGAGGGGAGTTGGTGAGAAATGGTGGCTGCTTACATAGGAGTAGCTGGTCAGAGAGAGAGCTTAGACCTTTTGTTATGCTTGACCCGGGTAGGATTGGACGTAGCCCTTGAAGGCATAGGGAGGTTCTAAGTGTTAAGGGTTCAAATGTATTCCACGGACGCGTAAGTGATCACGTGGCACGGGGGAATCCACTGGCACGTGAGGTGACCAAGTGGTGAAGTGAGTTGTCCAGCGATCAAGCACAAAGTAACGATGTAGGCACGGAGTACAGATGCGCTAAGGCAATACCGACCGTCCTCAGGTTCAAGGGATCTACGGTTGTAAGAATGAATGCGTAGCGGGTGAGGGGAGAGACAAGGGACGAGGGACAAAGAGACGAGGACCTTGTTGATTGCAGAGATTACTAAGTAAGACAAGGGAGGTCTAAGCTAAGGATCTCTGCTGCGAGGGCGCAGGTATTTATACGTGAAGAGTCCACACACAGACCATGAGAAAGGGTAACTAGTAATGGAAGTGGAAAAGGGTTAATGCGTCGTGCAATAAGAGGAACCAATGAGAAGACGACACGTCACTAGAATTACAAATAGCAAAGCAGAAATGAAATGTGCAGTTGATGGCGTCATGACTGCGGACTGCAGAGTCAGGTGATAGAAACAGCAATAGCCGACTGGATAAGGTCACGTGAGGCGAAGTGAAAGAAAAGCGTACGAGGCAGGAGTCAAATGAGCGACTCGTAGGAATACAGCGTATAGCTAATGAAGATTAGGAAAGAAAAGGTAGTCCAGGACGAATCGTAACACTACGTGTTCGCACTTGCAACCATAGATCCCTTGAAACTGAGGATGGTCGGTATTGCCTTTGTGCATCTATACACCATGCCTACATCATTACTTCGTGCTTGATCGCTGGACGACTCACTTTGCCTCTTGAACACTTCACATGTCAGAGGATTTCCCTGTGCCACATGACCACTTACGCGTCCATGGAATACACTCGAACCTTCGACCCTTAGGACCTTCCTACGCCTTCAAGGGCTATGTCTGATCCTACCTGGGTCGAGCGTAACAAAAGGTCTAAGCTCTCTTTGACCAGCTACTTCTATGTAAGCCGCCACCATTTCTCACTGACTCCCCTCCAATCCCTGTTGGCAACCTCATCACCCTACTCCCCCGCCTGATTCTACCTCTGAGGATACCACTGAGGAGGACGACTCTCGCTTCAACCTCTTTACCTCTGATCTCACCCTACCCTCACAGAAAGAAACGCTTGAAGACACTCAGCTATCCCATCAGCTCTCTCACTCGCTATCCATCCCTTGCAAGCCCACTCCCCCATCTCCCACTCCCATATAGCATTTTCCTCTTTTTCAGCTTTCCTCTCCGCATTCACCTTTGCCGAAACCCACTATGTCATCGAAACCTGTTGAACTTCACCTCGGAGCACCCAAAGCCTTTGATGGATCTTACGATTGAGCCATTGAATGGCTCAACACTGTTGAAACCTACCTTTTGGTTAACATCAACGTGTATAACACCGACGCCAAGAAGGTTGCCTTCGCCCTCTCTCACATGACTGAGGGATCTGCACACACATGGGCCAGAACATTCCGCCAAACCGCCCTGACCCAGACCCTGGCCAACCTCGGGACCTTCCCTGATTTCAAAACGGCCTTCAAAAAGGCATTTGAACACCACGACACCATTGGCAACACAGTTGCCTGGCTCTTCACCACCCGTGTTGTCCCTAAGAAGGACGAATCCCACACCACCACCCTAATGAACTACATCTCTGAGTTTAAAAACAAGGTCGCCCTCGCCCAGATCAAGGATGAAAACATCCTGATCCAATACTTCGCCTCTGCTATTTCCCCTGCACTCATGACCAAGATCATGGGAATGGACACCGTCCCCACCACTGTCGACTCCTGGT
Source organism: Lanmaoa pseudosensibilis (assembly GCA_038092875.1). Taxonomy (NCBI): domain Eukaryota; kingdom Fungi; phylum Basidiomycota; class Agaricomycetes; order Boletales; family Boletaceae; genus Lanmaoa; species Lanmaoa pseudosensibilis. Next base: position 7,467 of record JBBPRF010001045.1, on the reverse strand, counting down.
ACAACAAAGCTGTACACTTCCAGGCCCAATGGGACCGCACCCACGAAATCACCCAGGTTAACAAGAAACCTTCAGGTGGTTACTCCTCGTTCTCCCTGAGAAACTCCTCCGCCCCCACCAAAAACCCCAATGCCATGGATGTAGACATCATACAAGTAAGCAAGCTGACTGATGCGGAATGACAACGTTGCCGCAAGGAAGGCCTCTGTTTCCGCTGCTGTAAACTGGGACACATGTCCCTCAAGTGCTCTGCCTTTCCCGAAAAGCCAAGGAACAAACACGTCAATAAGGTTAAAGAAGAGACACTTCTGAAACTAGAAGAAGTGGAAGATGATGACAATGAAGAAAATGTCCGTCATGTCTCTTTTCTCTCGGATTTTTGAATCAGGGATCTGCTTCAACGCCAGACTCCCCTTCTTCCCGTAGCGGTGTAACTGTACCATCTCTTGTAACCAAGGCAATAGAAATTGCTGTTCAAGTCATCGTACCTTTGCATATGTTCAAAGCTGTCAACACACGCACTGTTACGCTCGACCTGGGTAGGATCGGACGTAGCCCTTGGAGGCGTAGGAAGGTCCTAAGTGTCGAAGGTTCGAATGTATTCCACGGATGCGTAAGCAGTCACGTGGCGCGGGGGAATCCACTGGCACGTGAGGTGACCAAGTGGCGAAGTGAGTCGTCCAGTGACCGGGCACGAAGTGACGACGTAGGCACGGAGTACGGATGCGCAAAGGCAATACCGACCGTCCTCGGGTTCAAGGGATCTACAGTCGTAAAAACGAACACGTAGCAAAAGGTGGAGACAAGGGACGAGAGAACGAAGGTACAAGGACCTTGTCGATTGCAGAGATTGCTAGGTAAGACAAGGGAGGTCTAAGCTAGGGATCTCTACTGTGAGAGCGCAGGTATTTATACGTAGGGAGTTTGCGCACGGACCATGAGAAGGAAGGACTAAGTATGGTAAGTGGAAAAGGGTGACGCGTCGTACGATAGTGGTAGCCAATAGGAAGGCGACGCGTCACTAGAATTACAAATAAGAAGGCGGAAATGAAATGCGCAGTCGATGGCGTCATGACTGCGGACTACAGAGTCACGTGATAGAAACGGCAGTTGCCGACTGGATGAAATCACGTGAGATGAAGCAAAAGAAGAGCGTACGAGGCGGGAGTCGAACGAGCGACTCGTAGGAATACAGCGTATAGCTAATGGAGATTAGGAAAGAAAAGAGTAGTCCGAGACGAATCGTAACACGCACCCTCATTGATAGTGGGGCAAGCATCAACTGCATGAATTGGGACTTCGCCAAGAAGAACTCATTCCCTATTGAGAAACTCAAAGAACCCCTCTGAGCTCGGAACGCAGATAGCTCCTATAACAAAAGCAGTGATATCTGACACGGCATAACCCTCTTTATCAACATAGAAGGCATCACCCACCACATTCTTTTCCACCTCATGTCCCTCAAAGACAACATCATCCTTGGAACTCCCTGGCTCTCCGCCGTAAACCCCCAGATCAACTGGACCAAATGAACTATCTCCATTGTGGAATCTTCCGATCAATCAAAAGAACTCTACTCTGCCCACGTTGCTGATACCAAACGACACGACACCCATTACTGGATACCCCCTCCTGCACCTCCCCAACATGTGAATGTCTTCACCACTGAACAAGAGAAACTCTTCTCCTACAATGGATGGGAAGAAGAGAACCAATTCCTCTCTTGCGCTATGGGCAATCGTGCCCTATACTGGACCATTCGGTTTGGATCTCGCTACGCCCCACTTGGATCAGCCCGAGTCACTAGACTTACCCAAGCCACAGAACTTGCTATCTCCGCCAGGAAGGATAAACCCAAAACCACTCTTCCCCTGGCATACACCGAATTCGCCTCGGTCTTCTCCAAAGAAGCGACTGACCACATTCCCCCCTCTAGACCCTACGACCACAAGATAAACCTTAAAGAAGATTTCACCCTGAAGATAGGGAAACTCTATCCCTTAACTCCCGAAGAACATACCACCACAGAAGCTTTCCTAGACGAGAACCTTGCCGCTGGAAAGATTCATCCCTTGAACTTCCCCCAAGCCTCACCCTTCTTCTTCGTCAAAAAGAAGGATGGAGGACTATGCCCTTGCCAAGACTATTGCTATGTCAACGAACACACTGTTTGGGACGCTTACCCCTTGCCCTTGATCTCCGACCTCATCGATAAGCTGAAAGACACCAAGGTCTTCACCAAGTTCGATGTCCGCTGGGGATACAACAATGTCCGCATTAAAGACGGCCATCAGTGGAAAGCAGTGTTCATTACCCACAAGGGACTCTTTGAACCCATGGTAATGTTCTTTGGCCTTTGTAACTCCCCTGCCACCTTTCAGCGGTTCATGAATGACTCCTTCTGTGATATGATCGCAGAAGGATGGCTCGTTATTTACATGGACGATCTTCTTATCTTCTCCCCTGATGAGAAAACTCACAAGGAATGTACTAAACGTGTCCTTCAATGCATGATAGAACTCGATCTTCATCTCAAACTGAAGAAATGCAAATTTGCTACCACTGAGGTTGACTACCTCAGACTCATCGTCAAACCCAGTGAACTCACCATGGACCCCATCAAACTCGAGGGTATCTCCTCATGGCCCACATCCATGACAGTCAAGGAAGTCTACTCCTTCCTTGGCTTCGCCAACTTCTATTGTCGGTTCATCCTGAATTATTCAAATATTGCTCATCCCTTAATCGACCTCACTAAGAAGTCACTTCCCTGGTCCTGGACCCCCATGTGTCAAGAAGTGTTCGCCACCCTGAAACACCTCTTCCTCTCTAAACCGGTATTACACATGCCAGATCTTGCTGCCCCCTTCGCCATTGCCACCGATGCCTCACGCAATGCCATCAGAGGAATTCTTCTACAGGCCAACTCCAACGGAGATTGGCACCCTTGTTTCTACCTGTTGCAGTCTCTGTCCCCCGCTGAGTGAAACTACGACATCTATGATCGCGAACTCCTTGCAGTCATCTGTGCCCTGAAGTTGTGGAGACACTATCTCCACGGATCTCAATTTCCCATCCAAGTTTTCACTGATCACAAGAACTTGATGTACTTCCAATCCCCACAGGCCCTCAACCACCGCCAAGCCCGCTGGCTTCTTGATCTAGTGGACTTTGATCTCAAAATGATCCACATCCCTGGTTCCCATCTTGCGGGCCCTGATGCCCTCTCCCGCCGCTGCGATCACTTCCCCCAGTCAGATCCTGATAATCAGGCCATCACACTCCTTCCCCCGTCCATTTTCGTCTGTGCTATCGACACCACCCTCGCTGACAAGGTTGCGGCAGCCTCTGCCAGCAACCCCCTCGTCCTTCAGCGTCTCCAATCCATCAATGAGGATATCCCCACTGCCTTCCACTCCCGTCTCTCCGACTGGCAGATGGAAGGATCCGTTCTTATGTACAAGGGCCGCATATACGTTCCGGACTCTGGGGACTTATGCCGGTCCATTCTCCACCACTGCCATGATCATAAGACCACTGGTCACCCCAGCTTTCTTAAAACCCAACAACTTGTCTCCACCGAATTCTGGTGGCCTGGCCTTGCCAGCCACGTGCATTGTTACGTCGAAGACTGTGCTATGTGCCAGCAGAACAAATCGAATACACATCCTACTGTACCTCTGCTCACTCTGATCAAATCCTCCACCTCTCGCCCTTTTCAACAGATCTCGTGTGATCTCATCATGGATCTACCCGAGTCTTCTTCCTTCGATTCCCTCCTGGTCATGGTAGACCATGGGCTTACTAAGGGGGTGATTCTTTGCCCCATGAAGAAAACCATCACTGCTGAGGGAGTAGCTTCCCTCTTTTTCCACAAAGTATACCTCCACTTCAGCCTCTACAACAAAGTTATCTCCAACTGTGGCCCACAGTTCACCTCTGCCTTCACAAAAGAACTTGGCCACATTCTAAACTATGACCTTTCCCTCTCTACCGCATACCACCCTCAGACCAATGGCGAAATGAAACAAGTCAACCAGGAAATTGAAACATATCTCCGTATCTTTTGCAGAAACAACCCCGGTTCCTGGGCTGACAACATTGCCCACGCCGAATTCGCCCACAATCACTGCCCTCACTCTGTCACAAACCAATCCCCATTCTATCTTATGATGGGATATGAACCCCGTGCCCTTCCCTTGGTAATTGCTGAGTCTTCTTTTCCTGCAGTAACCTCTCGTTTGAAATCCCTGACTGCTGCCCATGATGAAGCCCTTGCGTCCCATGAACTCACCCGTCAAACCATGGCCACTTGAACTCGTCAAAAGTTCACACCATTCAAACTTGGAGACAAAGTGTGGCTTGAAGCCCGCAATCTCAAACGCTCCGTTGTTAACCCCAAATTCACCCCGAAATGCGAAGGACCTTTCACCATCATGAAGATCCTATCCCCGATCACTTATAGACTCCGAATCTCCATGACATGGAAGATCCATCTGGTCTTCCATGCCTTTCTTCTTACGCCCTACCATGAGAACACTGTCCATGGACGGAACTTCCTGAAGCCACCACCTGACCTTATCACTGGTGAGGAGGAATATGAAATAGAACGGATCTTACACCACTGTGGAACACCACAATCCCGTTCCTTCCTGATCTGATGGAAGGGATACACTGCCGAAGATGACTCATGGGTCCCTGAATGGGATTTGAAGAATGCCAGCTTTGCCTTAAACACTTATAAAAAGCTTCATCTGTTCGTCTTCCCTCACCAGCACTCTTGAACCAGCATTATCACCATCGTCCTCAATGGCCATTGAAACCTTTTCATCCATCTCCATCTCTACTGTTTCCTCCATCATATCCTTGCCACTCCAGAATGCCTCCCCTCTCGAGGCCAACACCACCCTTCCTAGCCCTCCACCTTCTTATCGCAGCACTTCTCCTCCCAATGAGTGAGCTTATTCCCTGCCTTCATCCATGGATTTTATTACCGATGCTCCAACTGCTGAGCAATCTCTTCCTACTGCTTCTGTCCCTCTTACACCAGTATCTGTCACTACTTTACAGGATGCTGTTATGTCAGTAGATGTTCCCCTCTTCACCAACCATCTTCGCGAAGATTCTCCCACCGGCAAGGACATCGTTCTCCTCTCTATCCTCCTTCATAACCCCCACATCACTTCCCACATTGATCACTTCATCGAAACTGGTTCCCCTCTCAATGCGCTTTATGGCACTTACCTACAGAACGAAACCATCCTTATGCATGCCAATATTCCCTCTGCCCGCGCTGAAGTCACCTTGCGTGACTGCCTGATTCTTGATGATGCTCGTGACATCCAAGCCCAACTATATATCACCATGTACCAACTGGACATGCTCCCTTTCTTGGTCGATATCGACCATTACCTTTTAGATCTGGCCTCCCATGTCTATCCTCTTACTGAGGATCTAGCCACTCTCATCTCCACCCGCGAACAAGCCGCTGCCATCTCAGCCAGCCATGAGGCCACCATTTGTGTTGGCTGTCACCTTTCCATTTCCAATCCACCAGAACCTATATGCCCCACTGTCATTCTGGAAGAAGGAGAACCCCTGGTCAAACACATTGACCCTGCATACTTAGAATGCGAACCACACGAACCCTCTACACCATCCGCCTCATCCTCCCCTCTTGACAAGCATACTATGGAAGCCCTGCACTGTATTGAGACTTGCAACTTCCATCCCACTCCTCTTCCTCCAACCAACCCATGCTACCCTCAAGTGTGCTTCCAATGCCGCAGTCTTGGACACATGAAACAAGATTGCCCCACTTATTGCTGTCCTTTCTGCCTTGTCTTTGCCCCCGGCCACAATCAGACCCAGTGCCAGAACTACTGGTGCTCCCAATGCGGACAACAAGCACCTGGACATCACGCGGACATATGCATTTGGTGTTGTCGTGACCATACCATGCCTTCCTCCTCTTTCTCTTCTTCCTCTCACTGGTCCTTTCACTCCCACATGAGGACCTCCTCCACCAGCTCCCGGGGGTCCAACAGATCCCGTTGCTCATCAGGACACTCTCATCCTATCCCTATCCCTCCACCTATCAAGACTGAGCATCTCGACGATGTCTACGTAAACAATGACCCCTTCAATAATGTGACTTATGCCAACGTGACTGGTTCTCTGTGAATTAGTCTCAGTGGGACTTTGATGGTAACGAGGGGGTAATGTTATGATTCATCCAGGACTACCTTTTCTTTCCTTAACTTCTCTAGCTATACGCTGTATTCATAACAAGTTGCTCATTCGACTCCCGCCTCGTATGCTTTTCTTTTCACTTCGTTTCACGTGACTTTGTCCAGTCAGCTATTGCCATTTCCATCACATGAATCTGCAGTCCACAGTCATGATGCCATTGACTGAGCATTTCATTTCTGCCCTTCTATTTGTAATTCTAGTGACATGTCGTCTTCTCATTGGCTTCTCTTATCATACAACGCATTAACCCTTTTCCACCTCCATTCTTAGTTACCTTTTCCCATGGTCTGTGCATGGATCCCTTACGTATAAATACCTGCGCTCTCGCAGCAGAGATCCTTAGCTTAGACCTCCCTTGTCTTACCTAGCATCTCTGCAATTGACAAGGTCCTTGTCCCTTCGTCCCTTCATCTCTTGTCACCTGTCGCCTGCTACGTGTTTGCACTTGCAACCATAGATCCCTTGAAACTGAGGATGGTCGGTATTGCCTTTGTGCATCTGTACTCCGTGCCTACATCATTACTTCGCGCTTGATCACTGGACGACTCACTTTGCCTCTTGAACACTTCACATGTCAGAGGATTCCCCTGCGCCACATGACCGCTTATGCGTCCATGGAATACACTCGAACCTTCGACCCTTAGGACCTTCCTACGCCTTCAAGGGCTATGTCTGATCCTACCCAGGTCGAGTGTAACAGTATCTATCTGGTGATTTAGTGGGTGTTCCTGATATTCCTTTATGCTGCAGATTGTGAGTTACTGCACCCCCTGATTCCGTCTCCCCTGGCTGTGACTCCAATTACAGTTATGATGATCCTGCGAGTTTATGCAATGTGGAATCGATCCAAAATGATCCTTGGGGTCCTCCTGTTCATTTATGTGCTGCAGGTTTATTGGAAGTCTTTACTTCCAATAGCACAGGGACAAGAGGGGATGAACACTTGATGGGAGGCTCACCAAGTATTTGAGGGTAATTGGTTGATAGTTCAAGTGAGAAGCTTGTAGGTGGTGCTTCTGATGTGGATGTGGAACAGGAATAAAGAGAGGATTCTTCGTTAGAAGGAGAAGGGCAATAAGGCCCTTCTTATATACAGACAGGGTGTGTTTGTACCTGTGTACTGTATAGTACCTATAAAAGGTATATCACAGAATGTGATAGAACATTATAGAACAAAGGGAAAGATAAGGTGAGATAGTAAGAATAGTATCCAAT
>JBBPRF010001044.1:0-11625 GCA_038092875.1 Lanmaoa pseudosensibilis | reverse complement strand
CCCTCATCGACAGTCAGGCAAGCATCAACTGCATGAACTGGGACTTTGCCAAAAAGAACTCATTCCCCATCGAGAAACTCAAGGAACCCCTCCGAGCTTGGAACGTGGATAGCTCCTATAACAAAAGTGGCGACATCTGACATGGCGTAACCCTCTTTATCAACATAGAAGGCATCACCCACCATGTTCTCTTCCACCTCATGTCACTTAAAGATAACATCATCCTCAGAACTCCGTGGCTCTCCATCGTAAACCCCCAGATTGACTGGATGAAACGAACCATCTCCATCGCAGAATCCTCTGACCAATCCAAAGAACTCTACACCTCACACGACACCCATTATTGGGTACCCCCTCCTGCACCCCCTTGCCATGTCAATGTCTTCACCACCAAACAAGAGAAACTCTTCTTCTACAACAGATGGGAAGAAGAGAACCAATTCCTTTCTCATGCTATGGGCAACCATGCCTTATACCGAACCATTGGTTCAGATTTTGCTATGCTCCTCTTGGATCCGCCTGAGTTGCTAGGCTTACCCAAGCCATGGAATTCACTATCTCTGCCAAGAAGGACAAACCCAAAACTACACTTCTCCCGACATATGCCAAATTCGCCTCGGTCTTCTCAAAAGAAGTGACTGATCATGTTCCCCCCTCTAGGCCCTACGACCATAAGATAAACCTTAAAGAAGGTTTCACCCTGAAGATAGGGAAACTTTATCCCTTAACCCCTGAAGAACACACCGCCACAGAATCCTTCCTAGACGAGAACCTTGCCGCCGGAAAGATCTGTCCCTCGAACTCCCCTCAAGCCTCACCCTTCTTCTTCATCAAAAAGAAGGACGGAGGACTATGCCCCTGCCAAGACTACTGATATGTCAATGAACACACCATTCGAGACGCCTACCCTCTACCCTTGATCTCCGACCTCATCAACAAATTGAAAGATGCCAAGGTCTTCACCAAGTTTGATGTCCGCTGGGGGTACAATAATATCCACATCAAAGACAGCCATCAGTGGAAAGTGGCATTCGTTACCCACAAGGGACTATTCAAACCCACGGTAATGTTCTTCAGTCTTTGCAACTCCCCCGCCACCTTTCAACGGTTCATGAATGACTCCTTCTGCGATCATATCGCAGAAGGATGGCTCGTCATTTACATGGACGATCTTCTTATCTTTTCCCCTGATGAGAAAACTCATGAGGAATGTACTAAGCATGTCCTCCAATGCATGACAGAACTTGATCTCCATCTCAAACTGGAGAAATGCAAATTTGCTACCACCAAGGTTGACTACCTCGGACTCATTGTCAAACCCGGTGAACTCGCCATGGACCCTGTCAAACTCGAAGGTATCTCCTCCTGGCCCGTACCCACAACGGTCAAGGAAGTCCGCTCCTTTCTTGGCTTCGCCAACTTCTACTGTCAGTTCATTCCAAACTATTCCAACATCCCCTGTCCCTTGATTGACCTCACTAAGAAGTCACTTCCCTGGTCCTGGACTCCCACGTGTCAAGAAGCGTTCACCACCCTGAAACGCCTCTTCCTTTCCAAACTGGTATTACACATGCCGGACCTTGCCGCCCCTTTCACCATTGCCACCAATGTCTTGTGGAACGCCACTGGAGGAATTCTCTTGCAGGCTGACTCCAACAGAGATTGGCACCCCTGCTCCTATTTGTCGCAGTCCCTCTCCCCCGCTGAACGAAACTACGACATCTATGATTGTGAACTCCTCACAGTCATCCGTGCCCTAAAATCGTGGCAACATTATCTCCACGGATCTCAATTCCCTGTTCAGGTCTTCACTGATCACAAGAACCTGACGTACTTCTGATCCCCCCAAGCCCTCAACTGCCGCCAAGCCCACTGGCTTCTTGATCTAGTGGACTTTGATCTCAAAATGATCCATGTTCCTGGGTCTCACCTTGCAGGCCCTGATGCCCTCTCTCGCCACTGTGATCACTTCCCCCAGTCGGATCCTGACAACCAGGCCGTCACTCTCCTTCCCCTGTCTATCTTTGTCAACACCATTGACACTGCCCTCGCCAACAAGGTCGCAGCAGCCTTTGCTGGCGATCCCCTCATCCTCCAATGCCTTCAATCAATCAACGAGGATATCCCCACTGCCTTCCGCTCCTGTCTTTCTGACTGGCAGATGGAAGGATCAGTTCTAATGTACAAAGGCCGTGTATATGTTCCGGACTCCAGGGACTTACGCAGGTCTATTCTCTGCCATTGCCATGATCACAAAACTGCTGGTCATCCCAGCTTTCTTAAAACACACCAACTTGTCTCTGCCGAGTTCTGGTGGCCTGGCCTTGCCAGCCATGTCCACTGCTATGTCGAGGGCTGTGCTACCTGCCAGCAAAACAAATCAAACACGCACCCCACAGTACCCCCACTCACGCCAATCAAATCCTCTGCCTCTCGCCCTTTCCAGCAGATCTCGTGCGATCTCATCACGGATCTCCCTGAATCTTCTTGCTTCGATTCCCTCCTGGTCATGGTAGACCATGGGCTTACTAAGGGGGTGATTCTTTGTCCCACAAAGAAGTCCATCACCACTGAGGGAGTAGCTTCTCTCTTTTTCCACAAAGTCTACCTCCGCTTTGGCCTATATGACAAGATCATCTCTGACCGTGGCCCACAATTTGCTTCGGCATTCGCAAAAGAACTTGGCTGCATTCTCAACTCTGACCTCTCCCTCTCCACCATGTATCACCCTCAAACCGACGGCGAAACAGAACGAGTCAACCAGGAGATTGTAATGTATCTCCACATCTTCTGCGGTAATAATCCCAGTTCCTGGGCTGATAATATTTCCCATGCCGAATTCACCCACAATCACTGTCCCCATTCCGTCACCAACCAATCACTGTTCTATCTCATGATGGGATATGAACCCCATGTCCTTCCCTCAGTAATTGCTGAGTCTTCTCTTCCCGCAGTAGCTTCTCGTTTGAAATCCTTGACCGCTGCCCGTGACAAAGCCCTCACATCCCATGAACTCGCCTGTCAAACAATGGCCGCCCACACTCACTAGAAGTTTATGCCATTCAAACTCGGAGACAAAATGTGGCTTGAAGCCTGCAATCTCAAATGCTCCATTGTTAACCCCAAGTTTGCCCTGAAATGCAAAGGATCTTTCACTATCACGAAGGTCTTATTCCCGATCACCTACAGACTTTGAATCCCCACGATGTGGAAGATCCATCCGACCTTTCATGCTTCCCTTCTTACGCCCTATCATGAGAATGCCGTCCATGGATGGAACTTCCCGAAACCACTGCCTGATCTTATCGCTGGAGAAAAAGAATATGAAATTGACCGGATCTTGTGCCACTGTGGAACACCACAATCCCATTCCTTCCTGATCTGATGGAAGGGATACACCGCTGAAAATGACTCATGGGTCCCTGAACGGGACTTAAAAAATGCCAACTCTGCCCTAAACACCTATAAAAAGCTTCACTCGTCCATCTTCTTTCCCCAGCGATCCTGAACCAGTACCATCATCATCACTTCCAATGGCTATTGAAACCTCTTCATCCATCTCCACTGTTTCCTCCATTGTATCCTCCCCGCTCCAGAATGTCTCCTCCATCGAAGCCAATGCCACCCTTCCTAGCCCTCTGCCTTCTTATTGCAGCACTTCTCCTCCCGTTGAGCGAGCTTATTCCCCATCTTCATCCATGGATAGTATTACCGATGCTCCAACTGCTGAGCAATCTCTTCCTCCTGCTCCTGTCCCTCTTACACCAGTATCTGTTGCTACTTTACAGGATGCTGTTATGTCAGTAGACATTCCCCTCTTTGCCAACTGCCTTCGCGAAGATCCTCCCACCAGCGAGAACATTGTCCTTCTTTCCGTCCTCCTCCACAACCCTCGTATTGCCTTGCACATTGAACACTTCATCGAAACTGGCTCTCCCCTTAACGCACTTTACGGTGCTTATTTACAGAATGAAACTATCCTTATGCACACCAATGTCCCCTCCGCCCGTGCCGAAGTCACTCTTTGGAACCGCCTAATCCTTGATGACGCTTGTGACGTCCAAGCCCAGCTATACATTGCTATGTATCAGTTGGACATGCTCCCCTTCTTGGTCGACATCAACCGCTACCTCCTTGATCTCGCCTCCCATGTCCGTCCTCTCACCGAGGACCTTGCCACTCTTATCTCCACCCGAGAACAGGCTGCTGCCATCTTGGCCGGCCATGAGGCTGCCATTTGTGTTGGTCATCACCTACCCATTGCGAAACCCCCTGAGCCCATGCGCCCCACTGTCATCCCAGAAGAAGAAGAACCTCTGGTCAAACACATTGACCCTGCATCTTTAGAACGCGAACCACATGAACCCACTACACCATCTGCCTCATCCTCCCCTCTTAATGAGCATACTATGGAAGCCCTGCACTGTATCGAGACTTGCAACTTCCATCCCACTCCTCTTCCTTCATCTGACCCACGCTACCCTCAAGTGTGCTTTCAATGCTGAAGTCTCGGGCATATGAAATGAGATTGTCCCGCATACCAATGTCCCTTCTGTCTTGCCTTCACCCCTGGTCACAATCAGATCCAGTGCAGGAACTACTGGTGCTCCCAATGCGGACAACAAGCACCTGGGCATCATGCAGACGTATGCATTTGGCATCGTTGCGATCATACCGCTCCTTCTTCCTCTTCTTCTTCATCCTTTCACTGGTCCTTTCACTCACATACGAGGACCTCTTCCACCAGCTCCCGGGGGTCCAATAGATCCCATCGCTCATCAGGATGCTCTCGTCCTATCCCTATCCCTCTGCCTATTGAGACTGAGTATCTCGACGACATCTACGTAGACAACGACCCCTTCGATGACGTGGCTTATGCCAACATGACTGGTTCTCCGTGAAGTAGTCTCAGTGGGACTTCGACAGTAGCGAGGGGGTAATGTTACAATTCATCCTGGACTATCTTTTCTTTTCCTAACTTCATTAGCTATACGCTGTATTCATATGAGTCACTTGTTCGACTCCCACCTCATACACTTTCTTTTCTCACTTCATCTCACGTGACTTTATCCAGTCAGCAATTGCCGTTTCCATCACATGACTCCGCAGTCCACAGTCATAATGTCATCGACTGCGCATTTCATTTCTGCCCTTTTATTTGTAATTCTAGTGATGTGTCGTCTTCTCATTGGCTCCTCTTATCACATGACGCATTAACCCTTTTCCACTTCCACCTTTAGCTATTATTTCTCATGGTCTGTGTGTGGACTCCATATGTATAAATACCTGTGCTCTTGCAGTAGAGATCCTTAGCTTAGACCTCCCTTGTCTTACCTAGTATCTCTACAATCAACAAGGTCCTTGTCCCCTTGTCCCTTTGCTTCTTGTCACTCATCGCCTGCTACATGTTCACCTTTGTGACCATAGATCCCTTGAATCTGAGGACGGTCAGTATTGCCTTAGCACATCCGTACTTCATGCCTATATTGTTACTTTGCGCCTGATTGCTGGACGATTCACTTCACCACTTGGTCACTTCACATGCCAGTGGATTCCCCCACGCCACGTGATCGCTTATGCGTCCATGGAATACACTCAAACTTTTGATACTTAGGACCTCCCTATGCCTTCAAGGACTACGTCCAATCCTATCCGGGTCGAGCGTAACAGTATCACAGATCATGTCACTCTCATTGACCAGTTCTTGCTTGGTCTAGACCAGCGACTCGCCACCATGATCCTCTCCATGTCCTCGATTCCTACCACCATCGACAAATGGATCGAACATGCTAAAACCTTCCATGGTCAGAAGATGCGCATCCTCGCTTTGAAGAAGGGACGCTTCACCCCTTCATCCTTCACTCGTACCTCAGAAAGAGATCCCAACGCCATGGATATCGACACCACCACCACAATCAAAAAGCTCACCCCAGTTGAATGAGCTCATTGTATCAAGGAAGGACACTGCTTCCACTGCCGCCAAGTGGGCCACAATAGTACGAACTGTCCTAAGTTTCCCTCAAAGCCATCCCCAAGGAACCCACAACATATTCACGCCTCTACCACCAAGGAAACTCCGCCACCTCACTCACAATTAGATGAGTATGTCAATTCACTCAAGACTTCAGGGAAGGAGGAGATGGAGATCCTGTTCATACTCAAGACGTGTTATGAGGAACCATCAGAGGAAATAGCATCTATCATGGTATTCCCGGAGCACATCCAGAAAGCAAAGGATTTTTGAAAAGGAGAGTCACCCCGATGTCTTCTCTTCTTAACATAGATAATGTACTTGTAGCCCCCCAGAATGAAAGAACCATTCATCTCCCAGTCATGCTACAAGGAACCACCAAAACTGTCGAAACCTCTGCCCTCATTGACTCAGGAGCAACAGGAAACTTCATCAACTCTCGTCTTCTATCAGCAGGATTCAAGCTCTCAAAGTTAGACAACCCCCTTGTCGCCTACAACGTCAATGGAACCGAAAACCGGAAAGGTACCATCAAGTGGAACGTCCAAGTTCCCCTTTATTCACAAAGGTTCTCAGACAATAACAAGCTCATGGTCACTCGTCTTAGTTGTTCCCAAATCATCTTGGGAATGCCCTGGCTCCAGAAATGGAATTCTACCATCGACTGGAGAACCTATTCAATTACCATGGAACATCCTGACAACAGTTACAACTCACACTGGTACTCAGCCAATCCGGATCTCGAAATCACTGAACTTCTCCTCCAAAGGTATCATCAAGGGGTTGAGAGGTCTCTTCATGAGTATCCTCCCTCGAAAGGAATCTCTGGTGAAAAAATACAATCCACGGAAATCAATAAACCAACCAAGGACACCATCCCAGACTTTTGCAAGGACTATGCAGATGTTTTTTCTGAAACTCTCTTTGAAAAACTTCCACCCCACCATTCCTTTGATCACAAGATCAAACTTAGGGACTCCTTCATCCCAAAGATCGCCAAGGTCTACCCACTCAACCCATTGGAAAAAGAGGAATGTCGAAAAATGATCAATAAACACCTAAAGACTGGTCAAATCATCCCTTCTCACTCCCCCAAAGCCTCATCACTCTTCTTTGTCAAAAAGGAAGATGGTTCTCTTCACCCAGTCCAAGACTATCGATACCTTAACTCTCACACCATCTGAAACACCTACCCTCTCCCCCTCATCCCAGAACTCATTGATGATATGAAGGACACCACTCACTTCACCAAGTTCGACATCCGATGGGGGTATAACAATATATGTATCCGAGAGGAAGATCAGTGGAGAGCCGCCTTCATCACTCCCTTTGGTCTTTTTGAACCAACGGTTATGTTCTTCGGTTTCTGCAATGCACCCGCCATGTTCCAAGAATTCATGAACCATATCTTTGCAGACATGCTAGCAGAACGCTGGCTCAAAATCTATATGGACGACCTTGGGATTGCAACAAATGGCTCTCTCTCCCTCCATCATGAGTGAACATGCCGTGTTCTTCAGCACCTCCGAGAGCATGGCTTATCCCTGAAAATCTCAAAGTGTTCCTTCGACCAACTGACTATGAGATACCTAGGAATGATCATTGGTCAAGGAATTATTCGCATGGACCCAAAGAAAATCACTGTCATCAAAGACTGGAAACCTCCCACCTCCGTAAAAAGGGTCTGCTCATTCCTTGGATTTGCAAACTTCTACAGAAAGTTCATTCCAAACTACTCCAACATCGTCACTCCCCTCACCCTCCTCACTCGCAAAGACCAACCCTGGGTCTGGTCCCCATTACAACAGCAAGCGTTTGACTGACTCCGCAACATCTTTGCCTCTGCTCCGGTTATTACGATCCCAGATGTATCCAAACCCTTCTTCCTCATAATGGATGCCTTCCTCTTAGCCACAGGTGTGGTCCTCATGCAGTGTGATACCAATGGAGACAAACACCCCTGTGCTTACTTCTCCAAAACATTCTCCCCTGCTGAACGCAACTACGATATATATGATTGTGAACTCCTCGTGGTCATCTACGCCTTAGCTGAATGGAAACATTACCTCCAAGGGACTTCACATCCAGTCACTGTCATCACTGACCATAAAAATCTCTCTTATATCCACGACCCCCGTAAACTCTCCCGCCAACAAGCTCAATGGGCCCTCTTCCTTCAGGACTTCGATATTCTCTGGGCTGTTACTCCAGGTTCCCAAATGGGTCCTGCTGATGCTCTCTCTCAATGCGATGACATTGATACCTCTACAGATAATATCGACTCCTCCATCGTACTGGATCCAGTTGTGCTCAATGCACTCAATCTCTCCCTCACACGTCATATCCGGTCCTCCTCTTCCTCCGACTCTTTTGTTTTGAAGGCCCTTGCAGCCCTTGATGAAGGCTCTCCTCTATTCACTTGCTCCTCCCTCAAAGACTGGTCCTTCAACAATGGCCACCTGTATTTCCGAGGACGCATGTACGTTCCACCTCCCGCTCACACAGCACTACTCCATTCTATTCATTCTTTGCCCCTCTTGGGCCATATGGGCGTCTTTCACACAAAGTCTGTCCTTGAACGCGACTTCTGGTGGCCGGGCCTCTCTTTCTTTGTCAAGCACTTTGTTGATGGATGTGCCACGTGCCAGCAGAACAAGGTCAATACCCATCCTACTGTCCCTCCACTCTCCCCTATCCCCTCGACTACGGCCTTGCCTTTCAAGCAGCTATCAATGGATCTCATCACTGATCTTCCCCCTCCTCCAGTCATGACTCTATCCTGGTTGTGGTCGACCATGGCCTTACAAAGGGAGTAATTCTCATCCCATGCTCAAAGACTATTGATGCGGCAGGAGTGGCAAGCCTTTTCTTCCACAACATCTTCAAGCACTTTGGTCTACATGATTCCATCATCTCTGATAGAGGCCCCCAGTTTGCCTTTGCTTTCGCAAGAGAACTCGCTCACCTCCTGAAATACGATGTTTGCCTTTCAATAGCCTACCACCCACAGACAGATGGCCAAACAGAGTGAACCAATCAGGAGCTAGAAACTTATCTCCAGATCTTCTGCACCAATACCCCTTCTTCCTGGGCAGAAACCCTAACAGCTGCAGAATTCCATCATAACTCCACCCCCATATGTCAACAAAGAAGTCTCCTTTTTCTTTACTCTATGGTTACAACCCATGTTCATACCCACCCCTGGGAAAGATCTTCCTCCCAGCTTTAGAAGCACGACTATCCACCCTTGATGAAGCCCGAAAAGAAGCTTTAGCAGCCCATGAGTTGGCTCGAAAGCTCATATCAACCCGAACAACCAGCCAATTTACACCATGGAAAGTAGGAGATAAGGTGTGGCTTGAGGCCACTCATCTCCGCCTTACCTACCCCTCACGAAAGCTTGCCCCAAAACACCACAGTCCTTTCGAGATTCTCCATGTCCTTTCTCCTTTAACCTATCAACTGTGTCTCCCACCCACATGGAAGATACACGACGTTTTCCACGCCTCGCTTCTATCTTCTTATCGCACCAGTGAAGCATATGGTCCAGCCTTCCCATCTCCACCTCCTGACGTCATAGATAATGAAGAAGAATGGGAAGTCGAAGCGATCACAGCCCATAAAAATCCCTGATCATGTCACAGGTACCTGACCGCATGGAAGGGTTATTCATCGTCCAAAAACACCTGGGAACCAGAGTCTAATTTCCACCACGCTCCCACTATCCTCACAGCTTATAAACAAAAGCATCACCTTTGAGTTGGGTCATCAGTTAGTCGACAGTCTCTCCATGAGTATCTCCTGTCTGAACCCAAGCTCCATTGTATGCTCTTTTTCTACATCAATATCCTTCACTATGTCGTCTCTGTCCTCCTCCATCACCTCATCCCCCTTATCCTCATCCTCGAGCCTGTCATCTCCCTTGCATTTGAGATGTGTATATCCGTCACTCTTGCCCACACATGGGGTCCACTCTCTTTACGCCACAGTCCTAGACTCTCCCGTCATCCTCTGAAGCATCGAAGAAGATCCCCTTTTCCGTGATGACACCATCAGCCAAGACCTCATCTGTGCCTACCATGGAGCCTCTAGAGCCCAGCTATTGATCAATGCAGTGGAATCTCCAGACGCCGCCCTCCACTTTGCCTTAGGTGATGTTTTTCGTCATCTCATTAATGCTCTTCATGGTCATGGCTTCGGAACATTCATCACTGCCATTCCACCCCCTGTCATTTACCCCACTTTCCATCGTATTTACTTGTCTCTTTCTCAGGACCAGCATGATTCCTACGTACAATGTTTAGATGATACCCTTAGCCCTACAAACTCTTCCATTTGCCTTACCCCGGAACAAGAGCCTCTCCCTTTCCCAGCTCCCGCTCCTCCTCTAGCCGCCAGACTTTCCTCATCCCCTCCTTCTGCCACCCCCACCCTTGTTACCTCTGACAACGACAAACCAGACAATGCCTCAGACTTGGACGACGCTCCCCATGCAGCTGATATCATTCCTGTCCCTCACGACGCCCCCCAAGTATACCAGCTCAATGGCCATCGCACTCTCTCCTCGCCATTTCAGGTCTTACCAATACCCGACCGCGTTCGACTTAGACCATCCTCGCCCTCCATAGAGTGCCATCATTGCCATCATTTGGGTCACTACCACTTCAAATGCGCTGAATACCGCTGTCCCCACTGTAATGTCCCGGCCCTGGGCCATCCTGCCCGATCTTGTCTTGTACAGAGATGCAACTATTGCCACAACTGGGGCCATACTAACAGATTCTGCCCTCATCGCAACTGCGTGGTTTGTAATTCGCCTGGTCACCTCATTCGTGACTGTCCACACAAACATCTATCCGCCTCTCAGTTGTTGGCAATCTATGGAGGACCTTTGATCCCAGGAGTCTGATTTTTGGAGGATAGGAGGTCTAATTCTTGAGCCAGGGGCTCAATTGTTCGATGGGGGTAATGTTACAATTTTCCTCCTTTCGCCTTGTATTCTACTCTTTCTTACATGTAGCACTCGTACAACTTGGAGAGGCACCTCTAGTCGACCTTACACCACCTATCTCTTACTTATGAACACCACCTCTCTGTACTTTCTTAGCCTCTTTGTTTAGCTGTGTTATTGGACTTACATCTCCTCCGCCACTTCTCTCATAGTGGCTAGTTTTCCCCGCGTTCCATGTGCTTCTATGACTTCCCTTTCTATTTCTGTCTCTCTTATCTCTTGGTCTGTGTGTGCTGGTTTACACTATATAAACCATACTTTACATACTTGTACTCTCCATTCTTGATCTACGCAATACAAGTGTTGACTTGAACCACCTCGAAAACCCTGTGTCTTAAGTCGATTCTCACTTGGCTTCCCTTGTCCTTAGAACTCCTTACCTCTGTAGGCTAGCAGACGTCAGTCTCTTCGTGAGTATCACCTGCCTAGTGCTACTTCTTAGGAGTGTCTCTGTTATCGTACACTTCGCATAACAAAAACAGTCCCCAATAATTCATTACATATTCCAATGCATTTCTGAGGCTCACTGAGCACAGAATTGATATGTTCCTGGCATGTTTTTACAAGTCTCCTAACTCTCTGAGGATTTTCCCATGCACTTTCTACTTCATTTTATTTCTCCTGGACTCAACCCTTGAGATAC
>JBBPRF010001043.1:0-11644 GCA_038092875.1 Lanmaoa pseudosensibilis | reverse complement strand
TGGGAGATATAGTGCTAATTTTATGTAGCTACATTATATGAACAATATTGAGTCAGACAATAGCCAATAGCCCATGATCTGACTGAGAAAGTATTAAAATTGTAGAATAGAAATGTTGCTCAAATAAGTGTCCCAATGACATGTCATTTTAATTTGGTTATATCTTAGTACCATGGAAACCAAAACACATGAATAAGGGCTCAGATTTAGGGCAAGGGTTAGGGCTATTGATAACCCTGCAAGAATTAAAGCTAATGCCTTTTGGTTCTCTTGCAAATATCAAGTCTTTCCAAAATAGCACAACATTGGGACATTTTTTTGAGCCACTGTACATCATCAACACATAATACATCACAATGTATCACCCTTCTTGTGCAGGTAATTATTCCATAGATGGACATAGTTTCTAGTTTGATAGGATCATCACTTAGTGTGATATATCAGCACCTGCCTACTATTCCCTGTAAGCCGGATATGCCAGAAATGGACCTGCCCCAGCATACATTTGTTCCTGGCCCCTGTTACACTTGACCCAGGTAGGATTGGACATAGCCCTTGAAAGATGTAGGGAGGTCCTAAGGTTCAAAGGTTCAAAGGAAATCCATGAATGTGAAGATGTTTACATGGCAAAGGGAGTCGTCCAGTGGAGATCCACAACAGTGATGACAAAGGCATAGAGTACAGTTGTGTCAAAGGCAATACTGACCATTCTAAGTTCAGAGGGTTCGAGGGGACAAGGAAAACAAGGGATGAGGAATGAGGACCTTGTCAATTGCAGAAATACTAGAGTAAGACAAGGGAGATCTAAGCTAAGGATCTCTGCTATGAAGGTGAGGTATTTATACATAAGAGATCCACACATGGACCATGAGAAGAGATAACTAGAAATGGAATGGGAATGGTGATAATATGTTGTATGAGATAAGGGACTAATGGAAAGGCGACGTGTCATTAGTATTACAAATGAAATGAATTGGAAATAGGTGCACAGTCAATGGTGTCATGACTGTGGACTGTGGAGTCACATGAGAGAAACAGCAATTGCTGACTGGACAAGATCACATGAGGCAAAAAGAGAAAAGAAAGTGTACGAGGTGAGAGTCAAACAAGTGACTCATGGTAATACAGCATATAGCTAGGGAGTGAAGAAAAAGAGTAGTAGTCTGATGCATTTGTAACATTACCCCTTGACTACAGTTGAAGTCCCATTGAGACTTGTTTAAGGAGACCCCATCATGTTGGCATAGGCTGTGTTGTTGAAAAAGTCATTGTCCACATAGACATCATTGAGATGCTTGGTCTCAATAGATGCAGGAACAGGGAGAGGATGAGTGCATCCTGACGAGTAACAGGATCTGTTGGATCCTTGGGAGCTAGTGGAAGGGGTATGAGTGTGGAAGTGAAAGGAACTATGGAAGGAAAAGGAGGAGATGTAGGAGGTAGACCCATGAGGGCCCCATGGGCAAACATCGGAATGATGACCAGGTGTCTGTTTCTTGCAGAGAGAACACCAGGACTGGTGGCATTGAAAGCAAGCTTGGGGGTAGCAGGGGTCAGATGGTAGAAGAGGATGGTCATGGAAGGCCCAGGCTTCAGCTTGGTCAAGGACTGTGAGTTCAGCCTCGTTAAGAGGGGAGGAGGAGGCAGAAGGTGTTACAGGTTCATATTCAAGGAATGTGGGGTCAATGTTCTCAATGGAGGGTTCTTCCTCCTCCAGAATAGGAGTGGGGGGTCATGAGGTGTACATGAGTGCAGGGACCCTGGATATATGTAAGAAGCTGCCTTCCAACTCATAGGGCAGCAGCATGCCCAGCAGCAAGGTGGGCCTTTTGTTTGTAGGTGTTGATAATGTAGATGATGTCTTCCATGAGAAGTCTAACCTGGGCAGCAAGGTTGAGGAGGTAGTGGTTTACATCAACCAGGAATGGAATCATATCTAATTGGAACATGGTGATGTATATCTGACTTTGAATGTCATGAGTGTTGTCAAGGATGAGCTGGTTAGCCAGCTCTTGCTCTGCATGGGCGGAGGGTCATTCTGTGAATAGGATGATGGTCTCATTTTGTAGGTAGGTGTGATAAAGCACTTGAAGGAGGGAGCCAACCTCAAGGTAGTGATTGAGGTGGGTGACAATGTGAGGGTTGTGAAGCTGCTGCATGAGGGTGAGGATGTCTTTTCAAGTGGGATAGTCATTGTGGAGACACTGTGCGAAGAGGGGAATGTCTACCAATGTGACAGCATCTGGGATAGTAGGTCAAAGTCTCATAGAGTGAAGGTGTTATAATATGAATATTTTCAAACTTTTTGGACTTATCCCTTTTACCTTTCAAACTTATCATTCCACCTTTATCAGTCACGTGACTCAGCACATGTTACAATTCATCCAGGACTACCTTTCTTTTCCTTAACTTTCTTAGCTATACACTGTATTCATACGAGTCATTCATCCAACTCTCGCCTTGTATGCTTTCTTTCTTTGCTTTGCCTCATGTGACCTTATCCAGTCGGCAACTACTGTTTCCATCACGTGACTCTGCAGTCTGCAGTCATGATGCCATTGACTGCACATTCTATTTTCATCCTTCTTATTTGTAATTCTAGTGATGCATTGTTTCCTCATTGGCTCCCATTATCATATGACACACCAACCCTTTTCCACTTCCCATTCCTAGTTACTCTTTCTCATGGTCTGTGCACGGAACCCTTACGTATAAATACCTGTGCTCTTGCAGTAGAGATCCTTAGCTTAGACCTCCCTTGTCTTACTTTAGCATCTCTGCAATCGACAAGGTCCTTGTCCCTTTGTCCCTCATCTCCCGTTGCCCATCGCCCGTTGCCCGCTACGTGTTCACCTTTGCAACTGTAGATCCCTAGAACCTGAGGACAGTCAGTATTGCCTCAGTGCAACCATACTCTGTGCCTACATCATTACTTCACACTTGACTGCTAGACGACTCACTTTGCCACTTAATCGCTTCACGTGTCAGTGGATTCCCCCGCGCCATGTGATCGCTTATGCATCCATGGAATACACTCAAATCCTCGACACTTAGGACCTCCCTACGCCTTCAAGGGCTACATCTGATCCTACCCAGGTTGAGCGTAACAAAAGGTCTAAGCTCTCTCTTGACCAGCTACTCCTATGTAAGCCGCCACCATTTCTCACTGACTCCCCTCCAATCCCTGTTGGTGACCTCATCGCCCCACTCCCCCGCCTGACTCCACCTCTGAGGATATCACCGAGGAGGACGACTCTCGCTTCAACCTCTTTACCTCTGATCTCACCCTACCCTCATGGGAAGAAATGCTTGAAGACACCCAGCTCTTCCACCAACTCTCCCACACACTCTCTATCCCTCATGAGTCCACTCCTCCATCTCCCACTTCCATACAGCGTTCTCCTCTTTTCCAGCTCCCCTCTCCACATCCACCTCCGCCGAAATCCACCATGTCATCAAAACCCATTGAACTTTGCCTTGGAGTGCCTAAGGCCTTTGATGGATCCCACGATCAAGCCATTGAATGGCTCAACACCGTTGAAACTTACCTTTTGGTTAACATTGACGTGTATAACACCAACACCAAGAAGGTCGCCTTCGCCCTCTCTCATATGACTGAGGGATCCGCACGCACATGGGCCAGAACATTTTGCCAAACCGCCCTAACTCAGACCCTGGCCAACCTCGGGACCTTCCCTGATTTCAAAATGGCCTTTAAAAAGGCATTTGAACACCATAATACTGTCAGCAATGCCATTGCCTGGCTCTTCACCACCCACATTGTTCCTAAGAAGGACAAACCCCATGCCACCACCTTGATGAACTACATTTCGGAGTTCAAAAACAAAGTCGCCCTCGCTCAGATCAAGGACAAAAATGTCCTGATCCGATACTTTGCCTCTGGTATCCCCCTTGCGCTCATGACTAAGATCATGGGAATGGACACTGTCCCTACCACCATTGACACCTGGTACAATAAAGCTGTACACTTCCAAGCCCAATGGGACCGTACTCGTGAAATTGCCCAGATTAACAAGAAACCTTTGGGTGGTTACTCTTCTTTCTCCCCTAGAAACTCCTCTGCACCCGCCAAAGACCCCAACACCATGGACGTAGACATAATACAAGTAAGCAAGCTGACCGATGCGGAACGACAGCATTGCCGCAAGGAAGGCCTCTGTTTCCATTGCTGTAAACCGGGACACACGTCCCTCAAATGCTCCGCCTTCCCTGAAAAGCCAAGGAACAAATGCATCAATAAGGTTGAAGAAGAGACGCTCCCGAAACTAGAAGAAGTGGAAGATGATGACGATGAAGAAAACGTCTGTCGTGTTTCTTTTCTTTTGGACTTTTGAATCGGGGATCTACTTCGATGCCAGACTCCCCTTCTCCCTGTAGTGATGTAACTGTACCTTCTCTTGTAACCAAGGCAATAGAAATCGCCATTCAAGTCATCGTACCCTCACATACACTCAAAGCCATCAACACTTGTGCCCTCATCAACAGTGGGGCAAGCATCAACTGCATGGATTGGGACTTCACCAAGAAGAACTCTTTCCCCATTGAGAAACTCAAGGAACCCCTCCGAGCTCGGAATGCGGATAGCTTCTACAACAAAAGTGGCGATATCCGACATGGTGTAACTCTCTTTATCAATATAGAAGGCATCACCCACCACATTCTCTTCCATCTTATGTCTCTGAAAGATAACATCATCCTTGAAACTCCATGGCTCTCCACTGTCAACCCCCAGATCGACTGGACTAAACGAACCATCTCCATTGCAGAATCCTCTGATCAGTCAAAAGAACTCTACTCCTCCCACATCGCTGATGTCAAGCAACATGACACCCATTACTGGGTACCCCCTCCTGCACCTCCTTGCCATGTCAATGTCTTCACCACCAAACAAGAGAAACTCTTCTCCTACAATGGATGGGAGGAAGAAAACCAATTCCTCTCTCGTGCCATGGGCAATCGTGCCTTGTACCGGACCATTCAGTTCAGATCTCATTATGCTCCACTTGGATCCACCCGAGTCGCAAGACTTACCCAAGCTACAGAACTTGCTATCTCTGCTGGGAAGGATAAACCAAAAACAACACTCCCTCTGGCATACTCCGAATTCGCTTCAGTCTTCTCCAAAGAAGTGACTGACCACGTTCCCCCTTCTAGACCCTATGACCACAAGATAAACCTTAAAGAAGGTTTCACCCTGAAGATAGGGAAACTTTATCCCCTAACTCCCGAAGAACGCATGGCCACAGAAGCTTTCTTAGACGAGAACCTCACTGCCAGAAAATCCGACCCTCAAACTCCCTCAAGCCTCACCCTTCTTCTTCATCAAAAAGAAGGATGGAGGACTGCGCCCATGCCAAGATTACCACTATGTCAACAAACACACCATTTGCGATGCCTACCCTCTGCCCCTTATCTCCGACCTCATCGATAAGCTGAAAGATGCCAAGGTCTTCACCAAGTTCAATGTCTGCTGGGGATACAACAACATCCACATCAAAGACGGCCATCAATGGAAAGTGATGTTTGTCACCCATAAAGGACTCTTCGAACCCACGGTAATGTTCTTCGGCCTTTGTAACTCCCCTGCCACCTTTCAACGGTTCATGAATGACTCTTTCCGTGATATGATCACAGAAGGATGGCTCGTCATTTACATGGACGACCTCCTTATTTTCTCCCCCAATGAGAAAACTCACGAGGAACGTACTAAGCGTGTCCTCCAACGCATGACAGAACTCGATCTCCATCTCAAGCTGGAGAAATGCAAATTCGCTACCACCAAGGTTGACTACCTCAGACTCATTGTCAAACCTGGTGAACTCACCATGGACCCAGTGAAACTTGAGGGTATCTCTTCATGGCCTGTACCCACAATGGTCAAGGAAGTCCACTCCTTCCTTGGCTTTGCCAATTTTTACTGATGGTTCATCCCGAGCTATTCTAATATTGCTCACCCCTTGATCAACCTCACTAAGAAGTCACTTCCCTGGTCTTGGACCCCAACGTGTCAAGAAGTGTTCTCCACCCTGAAACACCTCTTTCTCTCCGAACCAGTACTACACATGCCGGATCTTGCTGCCCCCTTCGCCATTGCCACTGATGCCTCACAGAACGCCACCGGAGGAATCCTTTTGCAAGCTGACTCCAACAGAGATTGGCACCCTTGCTCCTACCTGTCATAGTCACTGTCCCCTACCAAATGCAACTACAACATCTATGATCGCGAACTCCTCGCGGTCATCTGTGCCTTGAAGTTATGGAGACATTATCTCCACAGATCTCAGTTCCCCGTCCAGGTCTTCACAGATCACAAAAACCTAACATACTTCCGATTCCTGCAAG
The DNA here is from genome assembly GCA_038092875.1 of Lanmaoa pseudosensibilis. Taxonomy (NCBI): domain Eukaryota; kingdom Fungi; phylum Basidiomycota; class Agaricomycetes; order Boletales; family Boletaceae; genus Lanmaoa; species Lanmaoa pseudosensibilis. Next base: position 5,281 of record JBBPRF010001043.1, on the reverse strand, counting down.
CCCTCAACCGCTGCCAAGCCCGCTGGCTTCTCAACCTGGCAGACTTCGATCTCAAAATGATCCACATTCCCAGATCTCATCTCACGGGCCCTGATGCCCTCTCTCGCTGCTGCGATCACTTTCCCCAGTCGGATCCTGATAATCAGGCTGTCACTCTCCTTCCCCCTTCAATCTTTGTCTGCGCTATTGACACTGCCCTTGCTGATAAGGTCGCAGCAGCTTCTGCTGGCGACCCACTCGTTCTCCAACGCCTCCAATCAATCAACAAGGATATCCCTGCCGCCTTCTGCTCCCGTCTTTCTGACTGGCAGATGGAAGGCTCCGTTCTCACATATAAAGGCTGTGTATATGTTCCGGACTCTGGGGACTTATGCCGGTCTATCCTCTGCCGATGCCATGATTATGAGACTGCTGGTCACCCCGGCTTCCTTAAAGCCCGACAGCTCGTCTCTGCTGAGTTCTGGTGGCCTGGCCTTGCCAGCCACATATGCCGCTATGTCAAAGGCTGTGCTACATGCCAGCAAAACAAGTCCAATACCCACCCCACCATCCCACCACTCACACCGATCAAATCCTCCACCTCTTGCCCATTCCAACAGATCTCATGTGATCTTATCACGGATCTTCCCGAATCTTCGTTCTTCAATTTCCTCCTGGTTGTGGTAGACCATGGGCTTACTAAGGGGGTGATTCTTTGCCCCAAAAAGAAATCCATCACTGCTGAGGGAGTAGCGTCCCTCTTTTTTCACAAAGTTTACCTCTGCTTTGGTCTCTACGACAAAGTCATCTCTGATTACAGCACACAATTCACTTCTGCATTTGCAAAGGAACTTGGCCACATCCTCAACTATGACCTCTCTCTCTCCACCGTGTACCACCCTCACACTGATGGCAAAATGGAACGAGTCAACCAGGAGATTGAAACATATCTCCGCATCTTCTGCGGAAATAACCCCAGTTCCTGGGCTGATAACATTTCCCATGCTGAATTTGCCCACAATCACTGCCCTCACTCCGTCACAAATCAATCCCCATTCTATCTCATGATGGAATATGAACCCTGTGCCCTTCCCTCGGTAATAGCTGAATCCTCCCTTCCCACAGTAGCTTCTCGTTTGAAATCCCTGACCGCCGCCCACAATGAAGCCCTTGCTTCTCACAAACTCGCTCAACAAACTATGGCCGCTCAAATACGCCAGAAGTTTACACTGTTCAAACTTGGAGACAAAGTGTGGCTCGAAGCCTGCAATCTCAAACACTCTGTCATTAACCCCAAATTCACCCCAAAACGTGAAGGACCTTTTACCATCACGAAGGTTCTATCCCCGATCACCTGTAAACTCCGAATTCCTGTGACATGAAAAATCCACCCAATCTTCCATGCTTCTCTTCTTATGCCATACCGTAAAAACGCTGTCCATAAACGGAACTTCCTGAAACCACCACCTGACCTTATCACTGGTGAAGAAGAATACGAAATTGACCGGATCTTGCACCACCATGGAACACCGCAATCCCGTTCCTTCCTGATCTGATGGAAGGGATACACTGCCAAAGATGCCTCATGGGTCCCTGAGCAGGATCTGAAAAATGCTAGCTCCACCCTAAAAGCTTATAAAAAGCTTCACCCGTCCGTCTTCCCTCCTTAGATCCAAACCACCACCATTATCTCCCCAATGGCCATTGAAACCTCCTCATCCACCCCTATCTCCACCATCTCCTCCATCATATCTACCCCACTCCAGAATGTCTCCCCCATTGAAGCAAACACCACGCTCCACAGCCCTCCACCTTCATATCGCAGCACTCCTCCTCTCTTTGAATGAGCTTATTCTCCAACTTCATCCGTGGATATTATTACCGATGCTCCAGCTGCTGAGCAATCTTTTCCTAATGCTCCTATTCCTCTCACACCAGTATCTGTCGCTACTTTACAGGATGCTGTCATGTCCGTAGATGTTCCCCTCTTCGCTAATCGCCTCCACGAAGACCCTCCCACTGGCGAGGACATCGTCCTCCTCTCCATCCTCCTCCACAACCCTCACATTGCTTCCCACATCGATCATTTCATTGAAACCAGCTCTCCTCTTAACGCTCTTTATGGCGCCTATTTACAAAACGAAACTATCCTCATGCACACCAACGTTCCCTCTGCCCACGCTGAGGTCACTCTTCATGACTGACTAATCCTCGATGCTGCCCATGATGTCCAAGCCCAACTGTACATTGCCATATATCAGTTGGACATGCTCCTTTTCCTGGTTGACATCGACTGCTACCTCCTTGATCTCGCCTCCCATGTTCGCCCTCTTACCGAGGACCTTGCTACTCTCATCTCCACCTGCGAACAAGCCACTGCCATCTCAGCTGGCCACGAGGCTGCCATTTGCATTGGCTGTCACTTACCCATCACGAACCTCCCTGAACCCATGCGCCCCACTGTTATTCCAGAAGAAGAAGAACCCCCAGTTGAACATATCGACCCCGCATACTTAGAATGCGAACCATGTGAACCCACTATGCCATCTGCCTCATCCTCCCCTCTCGATGAGCATACTAGAGAGGCTCTACACTGCATAGAAACCCGAAACTTCCATCCCACTCCCCTTGCCCCATCTGACTGTTACGCTCGATCCGGGTAGGATCAGACGTAGCCCTTGAAGGCGTAGGGAGGTCCTAAGTGTCAAAGGTTCAAGGGTATTCCACAGATGCGTAAGCGATCACATGGCACAGGGGAATCCACTGGCATGTAAAGTGACCAAGTGGCGAAGTGAGTCATCCAGCAATCAAGCACGAAGTAACGATGTAGGCACAGAGCGGATGAACTAAGGCAATATCAACTGTTCTCAGGTTCAAGGGATCTACAGTCATAAAGACAAACACGTAGCGGGCAATGGGCAATGGAGACGAGGGATGAAGAAACAAGGACCTTGTCGATTGCAGAGATTCTAAGGTAAGACAAGGGAGGTCTAAGCTAAGGATCTCTGCTGCGAGAGCGCAGGTATTTATACGTAAGGGATCCGCGCACGGACCATGAGAAAAGGTAACTAGAAATGGAAGTGGAGAAGGGTTAATGTGTTGTACGATAAGGGGAGCCAATGAGAAGACAATGCATTACTACAATTACAAATAGAGGAGTGGAAATGAAATGTGCAGTCGATGGTGCCATGACTGCAGACTGCAGAGTCACATGGTAGAAACGGCAGTAGCCAACTGGATAAGGTCATGTGAGACGAAGTGAAAAGAAAAGCATACGAGGCGGGAGTCGAATGAACAACTTGTATGAATACAGCATATAGCTAGAGAAAGAAAAGGTAGTTCTGGATGAATCGTAACATTACCCCCCCATTACCGTCGAAGTCCCACTGAGACTAGCTTATAGAGAACCAGTCATGTTGGCATAAGCCACATCGTCAAAGGGGTCGTTGTCTATGTAGACATCGTCGAGATGCTCAGTTTCAATAGGCGAAGGGATAGGGATAGGACAAGAGCATTCTGATGAGCGGCATGATCTGTTGGACCCCCGGAAGCTGGTGGAAGAGGTCTGCATGCAGGAGTGAAAGGATTGATGTGAAGAGGAAGAAGAAGAAGAGGTGGGGGCAGTGTGGTCGTGACGACGCCAGATACAGATGTTCATGTGGTGCCCGGGTGCTTGTCACCCACATTGGGAGCACCAGTAGCTCCGGCATTGGGTCTGGTTATGGCTGGGAGCGAAATCCAAACAGAAGGGGCAGCAATATGTGGGGCAATTGCATTTCATGTGCCTGAGGCTACGACACTGGAAGCACACTTGTGGGTAGCATGGGTCAGATGGAGCGAGAGGAGTAGGGTGGAAGTTGTGTGTTTCTATACAATGCAAGGCTTCCCTAGTATGTTCGTTGAGAGGGGAGGACAAGGCGGACGGGGTAAAGAGTTCACATGGTTCGTGTTCTAAGTATGCAGGGTCAATGTGCTCGACCGGGGGTTCTTCTTCTTCCAGAATGACGGTGGGGCGCATAGGTTCTGGTGGATTGGAAACGGGAAGGTGACGGCCAACACGAATGGCAGCTTCGTGGCTGGCCGAGATGGCAGCAGCTTGTTCATGGGCAGAGATGAGAGTGGCTAGATCCTTGGTGAGAGGATGGACGCAGGAGGCAAGATCTAAAAGATAATGGTCGATATCAACTAGGAAAGGAAGCATGTCCAGTTGGTACATGGCGATATATAGTTGTGCTTGGACATCACAAGCGTCATCAAGGATTAGTCGGTCCCAAAGAGTGACTTCTGCATGGGTGGAGGGGACATTGGCGTGCATGAGGATGGTTTCATTTTGTAAGTAAGCACCATAAAGCGTATGGAGAGGAGAGCCAGTCTCGATGAAGTGGTCGATGTGAGTGGTGATGCGAGGGTTGTGGAGGAGGACGGAGAGGAGGACAATGTTCTCGCCGGTGGGAGGATTTTCACGAAGGTGGTTGGTGAAGAGGGGGACATCTACTGACATAACAGCATCCTGTAAAGTAGCAACAGATACTGGTGTAAGAGGGACAGGAGAAGCAGGAGGAGGTTGCTCAATAATTGGAGTGTCGGTAGGAATATCCAAGAATGAAGTCGGGGAATAAGCTCGCTCAGAGGGAGGAGCAGAGCTGCAATAAGAAGACGGAGGGCTAGGAAGAGTGGCATTGGCTTCGACGGGGGAGACATTCTGGAGCAGGGAGGATACAATAGAGGAGACGGTGGAGATAGAGATGGACGAGGAGGTTTCAATGGCCATTTGGGAGATGATGATGGTACTGGTTTAAGAGCACTGGGGGGAGAAGATGGACGGGTGGAGCTTTTTATATGCGGTTAGAGTGGAGTTGGCATTTTTCAAATTCCATTCTGGGCCCATGAGTCATCTTTGGCGGTGTACCCCTTCTGTCAGATCAGGAAGGAACAAGATTGTGGTGTTCCACAGTGGCACAAGATCCAGTCGATTTCATATTCTTCTTCCCCAGCGATAAGGTCAGGTGGAGGTTTCGGGAAGTTCCGTCCATGGATGGCATTCTCACGGTACGGCATAAGAAGAGAAGCATGGAAAGCCAGGTGGATCTTCCATGTCGTGGGGATTCGGAGTTTATAAGTGATCGGGGATAAGACCTTCATGATGGTAAAAGGTCCTTTGCGTTTCAGAGTGAATTTGGGGTTAATGATGGAGCATTTGAGGTTGCGGGCTTTGAGCCACACTTTGTCTCCAAGTTTCAATGGGGTGAACTTCTGATGGGTTTGGGCGGCCATGGTCTGGCGGGCGACTTCGTGTGAAGCT
>JBBPRF010001042.1:0-11644 GCA_038092875.1 Lanmaoa pseudosensibilis | reverse complement strand
CCGCATTGTCCTTGGCATTTAGTCGGGAATGATGTGCATCGGGAGTAACATCGAAGAGGGGGCGAAGGGAAGTGAGGAGAGGAAGATATTGTGGGGTAAGATCGACCGCGGAGTGTTCCACCGGGAGACCGACAGCGAAACACGCGTTGCTCTGGACTTCTGCCTCACTATCACTGAGCACTCTGTAAAAGAGCTACAGGGGCTCGGTGTGGGGGGGAGTGATGGCACTCTTAATTCCAGAAATGATTTCTGCTAAGCATCCAATGGCAGACGACTTGTCGCTCAAAGACCAGTTCTTGTCCTGCGTTCCCAAACATCAGGGATTCATTCGAAGGAGTGAAGCAATGTTACTCACGTAATACCTTGCAATCAGAGGGAAGAACATTGTGAAGGCTTGGGCGAAGTCGGTGCCGAGTGCATTTGACAACGCCGCAACAAGATCCCCTGCCGAAGAGATGAGAACCGAGTCATATCCGGCCTGATCTTCTAGTGTTTCCTCGTTCTCATCCTGATCTGGGTCTTGCTGATAGAGTGCCTTTTGGCTCAAAACTCATTACAAAAATTGTGCAAACAGGATATTACGGTATATGTAGTTGTTGAATAATATACTGTACTAGCACTATCAATTCATCAGGCCCTGTGACGCGTGACAAGGTCTGACAAAAATTTATTTCGTCATCAACCAATGTGTTACAGAGACCGAAAATTTCCTCATTTTCGTCAGATATTACCATAGAGGATCCCTTCCGAATGAGTATGTGGGGAAATTTTTTCGTCAATCGGGTCTATGATGTGTGACAAACTCCAAAATTTTCATCACTTTTCACCTCAGGCAGCACTTTTTTCGAACTCCGACGATCTCACAGACCCATTTTCTTTGTAGTTAGTAATACGTCTCTTAGACCCCCGCATCTCGCAGGCCTCACATTACCAAATTAAAACAGGCCCCCTCAGGGCTCCATTTTGACCTCGACAGTGCCTCATATTGACCTCGACAGTATGCCCATGATGGCTCCTTGTTCCAATTCGGTCCCATACCCAAATATGGTAAGTCGCGGCTTGGGCAGCACTGACAACGACAACAAAGGGCGACACAACAACAACATGACGATGGAAATGATGCATGATGAGGGTGCTGGTGAGGTGCCCCTTGCCTTGATTGTTCTTGGACCCAACAACAACACGAGTAGGGTGTGCCCAGACCACCTCCACCCTCACCCTCACTCCTCTCCTTGTCCTTGGACATGATGATGGACATGACGCATGATGAGGATGAGGATGTGCCCTTGCCCCGCCCTCACCTCACCCTCACTCTCACTCCTACCCTCCTCATCCTTGGATGTGATGACAGACGTGATGCACAACGAGGACAAAGATATGCCCTCGCCCTCCTCATCCTTGGACATAATGACAACATGATGTATGAGAGGACAAGGATGTGCCCTCACCCTCACCCTCACCCTTGCCCTCACCCCCTCATTCTTGACCATGATGATGATGGCACCCACATTGACATGTATGACCCAATATATTTGACAAAATACCTGCTTTTGAGATTCCAGCTCTTCTGGAACTTTCAGAATGAAAGCCTTTCATTCTGGAACCACTTCTGGAATTTTCCCACACTCTTCCAGACTTGGAACCACCAGAACCACTTCCGGAATTGCTTTCCACTTTTCCAAACTTGGAACCACTGGAACCACTTCCAGAACTTTGACTTCCAGGCCTTTTACGGTATAACACTATTGCTCAATAATGTTTTTTACATATCTGTTACTATACATTTGGTAATATCTCTTCCCTGACACTTATTGAGGTATGAGTGTGCCTTCACCACATGCTACTTATATTCTTTCTACATTCATGAGCACCTCAGTTGTTCTTGCCCATCTTAGGCAGCAGCTGAGCTCTAGTCTCTACTAGAGTTTTGACAGGTTATGAGCCCTGCTCATGCCCAATAATTGAACAACTGACCTACTCATGCATCCCTCAGTGCACTCTCCATTTTCAATGGACTTCAGCTATCAGCTACTAGCTATTAGTCACCTAATGTCATTGTCAGAAAATAAATTCTTCTTCTACCAACCTCACTCTGTCCTGTCATCCAGCATGACATTGGATATTATCCAAAATGACAAAATCCTAACTGGACCTGAAACCTTCCCATTATGGAAGGTCAAGGTCACCCACAAATTTCAAAGTGGAAAAGTCTATGGAATCACTTCTGGAGCGGACTTAAGACCTACTCTTGGATTTGCTGGAGCAACAGCTTCCAACATCCATGACTGGAAGGAACATAATGAAAGAACCCATGCCTACTCACTGTCTGAGAAAAATGACAGTAGAAGAAATACATTGATCATTGACTCCAGAGCATCATCACATATAGTTCCTCACTGATCCTGGTTCCGGACATATCAACCACTTAACCCTCCACAACCAGTAACTCTCAGAGACAACTCTGAAGCACATGCCATTGGCATTGGCACAGTACCACTCTTATCACAGGTATCCAACAAAACCTTTGAAATAGTACTGTCAAATGTCCTCCTAATTCCGGAATTTTGAATTTCTTTCATTTCCATAAACTGACTTGCATCCACTGGTCTCTCCACTGCCTTTCCAGCAAACTCGCATGCATGCTATGTTCGAAAGGACAAAACCACTGTCCTGATTGCCAATCACCAAAATGGCCCATATCATGCAAGGGTCACTCCGAACAATCAAAAGGAAGTGGCCCATGCAACAATTGACATAAACCTTCTCCACCAGCAGATGGGACACATGTCCATTAACAGAATCTGCCACATGGTCAAGTCCAATCAACTCTGAGGAATTGATACTCTCACTGGAACACCCATGTTCTGTGAAGCATGCATGCTTGGAAAGATGAAGAGGTTATTCTTCATAGCTCAGGATGGACCTTGGACCACTTGTCTCCTGGAGATGATACACACTGATGTTGGAGGTCCCATAACTCTGAGATCACATGAAGGCTACAGATTTTGGCTAGTCACTGTTGACAACTTCAGCCGCTTTCCTTGGGTTTACTTCATGAAACATAAAAATGAAGCCTTGCAGAGCTATAACCAATGGAAGGAGGATGTCCAAAATTTCCTCTGGACAGAGGTAGGACAGGAGGACTTCTTTGAACTCTGTACAAAGTTTGTCTGGAGTGATGGAGGGACAGAGTACACCAACAGGGCTTTCCGAGACCAACTCTGGACTGATGGCACACTTCTTGAAACCTCTGCCCCATACACTCTGGAACAAAATGGTTTGGCAGAATGCATGAATCAAACACTAGCCATACTTGCCAACACTATGCTGGAGGAATCCAAACTCCCAAAATCTTTCTGGGCTGATGCCATGTCTACTGCTGCTTATGTTTTTGCACAAAGCCCAACCATTGGACTAGACAGCAAGGTCCCCTATCAGGTTTTCTTCAATCGCCAGATTGATCCGACTCTCTTTCACCTCTTTGGATGTCCTACCTATGCCTATACACCAAAGGAGCAGTAGGGGGGGGGGGAATTCCAACCACACAGAAAGAAGTGCATTATGATAGGGTACACCTATGGGCAACAAGCTTACAAACTCCTTGACATTGAACGTTGAACCATCATCTCCAGTTGCCATGTCATTTTTGATGAATCTGGAACAATCTCAAATGTTAAATCTGCTCCATGGAATGCCCCTACTGTTGAGGGATAGTGGAAGGGTCTACTTCCAGAGCATCTCCATCAACTGGAACATGACCATGATGATGATAACTGTCCACCTCTACCTAATCCCAGACCAGTGGGAGATGTTTCAGAAGCTTCAGAACTAGAAGACATTCCAAAATGCCCTGCTAGCCCTGGCATTGAGGAACTTGCTGAGCATTTGGACCAACTTCAACTAAATGAAGCTCTTGTTCCTGCCCCTGCTCCTGTTCCTGATTCTATTTCAGCTCCAGCTCCAGCTCCAGCTCCAGTTCCTGCCCCAGCTCCAGCTCCAGTTCCAGCTCCAGCTCCAGCTCCAGCTCCACCTGTAAGATGGAGCAACCATCAATGACAAGCAGCAAACAAAAACAGGGAGTATGAGTGTACCCTAGGGGAAGAGGCTGCAAGATGAGAAAATCACAGAGAGGAAGCACAAGTCCTAAAACACATTCTGGAACCCTTGGAAGACAATCCGGACCTTCTGGGAGCATTCTCAGCCTCAATAGAGGACTTCATATTTGCTGGATCTGCAAGCTCATCCTCAGAAGAGTCACTTCTGAAAAATCTAAAGGAAGCCTACTCTGGAGCAAACAAGGAACTATGGAAATCTGCTGTAGAAGAGGAGCTCCAAAGTCTCAACTATAATCATGTCTATGAAACTGTGCTCATTCCAGAGGGAGTAACCCCAATTACTTCAAAACCAGTTTTCTGGATCAAGTGAGATGAAAAAGAGAATGTGGAACAATACAAAGTCTGAATAGTTGCATGTGGCTTCACACAGAAGGAAGAAGTTGACTATCAGGAAGTCTTTGCTCCAGTGGCTAATCTTGATTCCATCTGGACCTTAATTGCCCTAGCCACAAAGTATGATTTGGAGTTGGATCAAATGGATGTATCCACTACTTACCTCAATGGAGAACTGGAGGAGGACATATACATGTTACCACTGGAAGGTGTTCCTATCCAACCTGGATATTGCTGGAAACTCCGGTGCTTCTTGTATGGACTTAAACAAGCTGGCTGAACATGGAACAAAACCCTAGATCAAAAGCTTAGAAACCTCGGATTTGTTCACTTGGATGCTGAAACATGTCTCTATGTGTTCTGAAAAAATGGCCAAGTTTGTTTTCTAGTTGTATATGTCAATAACCTACTCCTAGTGGCTACCACTCGAAAGTTCATGGACTCCATCAAGGCAAAACTTTCTGCCACTTTCAAAATGCATGATCTTGGAAAGGCCAAGTACATCCTTGGAATTGAAATCAAGCGGAATTGGAAACTCCAGACCATCTCTGTTACGATTCATCTGGATTACCATTCTTTTCCTTAACTTCTCTAGCTATATGCTGTATTACCACGAGTCGCTTGTATGACTCTCGCCTCATATGCTTTCTTTTCTTCATTCATCTCATGTAATCTTATCCAGTCAGCAATTGCCATTTCTCTCACATGACTCCACAGTTCGCAGTCATGATGCCATCGACTGCACATTCCATTTCCAATCTTTCTATTTGTAATTCTAGTGATGCATCACTTTCTTTTTGGCTCCTCATATTGTACGATGTGTCAACCCTTTTCCACTTCCATTCTTAGTTATTCCTTCTCATGGTCTGTATGCGGAACCCTTACATATAAATACCTAGCACTTGCAGCAGAGATCCCTAGCTTAGACCTCCCTTGTCTTATCCTAGCATCTCTGCAAATCGACAAGGTCCTTGTTCCTTTGTCTCTTGTCCCTTCACCTGTTGAACCCTTGAACCTGAGGACAGTTGGTATTGCCTTTGACGCAACCATACTCCATGCCTAGTCATTACTGTTGCAAACCATCACCAAATGACTCACTTCGCCACTTGACCGCTTACACATCAGTGGATTCCCCTGTGCTACATGATTGCTTACACATCCATGGAATACTCTCGAACCCTTGAACCTTAGGACCTCCCTATGCCTTCAAGGGCTACATCTGATCCTACCTGGGTTGAGCATAACAAAAGGTCTAAGCTCTTCTTGACTGGCTACTCCTATGTAAGCCACCACCATTTCTCACCGACTTCCCCCTGATTCCCATTGGCAACCTCATCATCCTGCTCCACCACCTGACTCCACCTCCAAGGATACCACCGAGGAGGACAACTCTTGCTTTGACCTCTTCTCCTCTGATCTCAATCTACCCTCATGGAGAGAGATGCTAGAAGACACCCAGCTCTCTCACCAGCTCTCTCACTTACTTTCCATTTCCCGTGAACCCACTCCTTCCTCTCCTATGCTTGTCCAGCATTCTCCTCTTTTTCAGCTTCCCCCTCTGCAACCACCACTGTCTAAAAAACCCACTATGTCCTCAAAACCCATTGAACTTCACCTTGGAGTGCCTAAAGCCTTCAATGGATCCTACAACCAAGCCATTGAGTGGCTCAACACCATTGAAACCTACCTTTTGGTCAATGTTGACGTGTACAACACTGATGCCAAGAAGGTCATCTTCACCCTCTCTCATATGACTGAGGGATCTGCATGCACTTAGGCTGGAACTTTCCACCAAAACACCTTGACACACTCACTGCCCAACCTCAGGACTTTCACTGACTTCAAAATGACCTTTAAAAAGGTGTTTGAACACCATGACACCATTGGCAATGCCATTGCTTGGCTCTTCACCACCCACATTGTCCCTAAAAAAGATGAATCCCATGCTACCACCTTGATGAACTACATCTCTGAGTTCAAAAACAGGGTCACCTGTTACGATTCATCCAGGACTACCTTTTCTTTCCTTAACTTCTCTAGCTATATGCTGTATTCATACAAGTTGCTCGTTCAACTCTCACCTTGTACGCTTTTCTTTTCGCTCTGTCTCACGTGACTTTGTCCAGTCGGCTATTGCTGTTTCCATCACGTGACTCCGCAGTCTGCAGTCATGACGCCATTGACTATGCATTTCATTTCTGATCTCCTATTTGTAATTCTAGTAATGCATCGTCTTCTCATTGGCTCCTCTTATCATATGACGTGTTAACCCTTTTCCACTTCCATTCTTAGTTACCTTTTCTCATGGTCCATGCGCAGACTCCTTACGTATAAATACCTGCGCTCTCACAGCAGAGATCCTGAGCTTAGACCTCCCTTGTCTTACCTAGCATCTCTGCAATCAACAAGGTCCTTGTCCCTTCATCCCCCATCTCTCCTCGCCCGTCGCCCGCTACATGTTTGCCTTGGCGACTGTTATGCAAAGCGTACAAAGATTTGTGGACTAGGCGGGCGATACTCACAAAGAGACCGACGTCCGCTAATCCGCAAGACAAAGAGACAAGACTAGTCGGGTGATACTCACAAAGAGACCAACATCCAATAGCTTATCTATCAAGGGGGACTTCTGGGGCAATGGAAGTCGAAGGGAGTTCGACTTAGACTCAAGAGTTTCAAGGGTGATTCGAGACTACGCTTGTATTGCAAAGATCGAGAATGAGGAATACAAGTGTAAGCGAAGAGTTTATATAAAGGGGACCAATGTGCACGGACCAAGAGATAATCAGGAAAAGAAGGCTATGGAAACGTATGGAATGCGGAGGACACTCGCCGTTGTGAGAGAAACGGCGTAGAAGATAAAGTCCGAAGATACGAATAAGGCCGAAGATAAGGCTCGTTAGAATAGTGGTGAAAAGAGGGGGAAAGTGGTATTTGTAAGGAGAAGGAAAGTGGTATGGGGACGACTGGGTGTACCTCACCAAGTGGTGCAAGTACCCTGTAAGAGGAAGAGGACAACACATGAAGAAAGAAGAAAGATTGTAACAGCGACCATAGATCCCTTGAACCTGAGGACAGTCAGTATTGCCTTAGTGCATCCATACTCCATGCCTACGTCGTTACTTTGCACCTAATCACTAGACGACTCACTTCGCCACTTGGTCACTTCACATGCCAGTGGATTCCCCCACGCCACGTGATCACTTACACGTCCATGGAATACACTCGAACCTTCGACACTTAGGACCTCCCTATGCCTTCAAGGGCTATGTCCGATCCTACCCAGGTTGAGTGTAACAAAAGGTCTAAGCTCTCTCTTGACCAGCTACTCCTACATAAGCCGCCACCATTTCTCACTGACTTCCCCCCGATTTCCATTGGTGACCTCGTCGCCCCACTCCCCCGCCTGACTCTACCTTTGAGGATACCACCGAGGAGAACGACTTTTGCTTCGACCTCTTTACCTCCAATCTCACCCTACCCTCACAGGAAGAAATGCTTGAAGACACTCAGCTATCCCATCAGCTCTCTCACTCGCTATCCATTCCTCGTGAGCCCACTCCCCCATCTCCCACTCCTATACAGTGTTCTCCTCTTTTTCAGCTCCCCTCTCCACAACCACCTCTGCCAAGATCTACCATGTCCTCAAAACCCGTCAAACTTCACCTCGGAGTGCCCAAAGCCTTCGATGGATCCTATGACCGAGCCGTTGAATGGCTCAACACCGTTGAAACTTACCTTTTGGTTAATGTCGACGTGTACAACACCGACACCAAGAAGGTTGTCTTCACCCTCTCTCATATGACTGAGGGATCTGCACACACATGGGCTGGAACATTCCGCCAAACCACCTTGACCCAAACCCTGGCCAACCTCGGGACCTTCCCTGATTTCAAAACAGCCTTCAAAAAGGCATTTGAACACCATGACACCATCGGCAACACAGTTGCCTGGCTCTTTACCACCCACATCGTCCCTAAGAAGGACGAACCCCGCGCCACCACCCTGATGAACTACATCTCTGAGTTCAAAAACAAGGTCGCCCTCGCCCAGATCAAGGATGAAAATGTCCTGATCCAATACTTCGCCTCAGGCATTCCCCCCACTCTCATGACCAAGATCATGGGAATGGACACCATTCCCACCACCATCGATGCCTGGTATAACAAGGCTGTACACTTCCAGGCCCAATGGGACCGCATCCATGAAATTGCCCAGGTTAACAAGAAACCTTTGGACGGTTACTCTTTGTTTTCCCCTAGAAACTCATCCGCCCCCACCAAAGACCCTAATGCCATGGATGTTGACGTCATCCAGGTGAGCAAGCTAACTGATGTGGAACAACAGTGTTGCCGCAAGGAAGGCCTCTGCTTCCGCTGCCATAAACCGGGACACACGTCCCTCAAGTGCTCCGCCTTCACCGAAAAGCCGAGGAACAAACATGTCAATAAGGTTGAAGAAGAGACACTTCCAAAGCTTGAAGAAGTTGAGGACAATAATGATGAAGAAAACATCCGTCATGTTTCCTTTCTTTCGGATTTTTAAATCGGGGATCTGCTTCAACACCAGACTCCCCTTCTCCCCATAGTGGTGTAACTGTACCTTCTCTTGTAACCAAGGCAATAGAAATTGCCGTTCAAGTCATCGTACCTTCGCACACACTCAAAGCTGTCGACACTTGTGCCCTCATCAACAGTGGGGCAAGCATCAACTGCATGGATTGGGACTTCACCAAGAAGAACTCTTTCCCCATCAATAAACTCAAAGAACCCCTCCGAGCCCAGAACGTGAATAGCTCCTACAACAAAAGCGGTAATATCTGACACGGCGTAATCCTCTTTATTAATATAGAAGGCATCACCCACCACGTTCTTTTCCACCTCATGTCCCTCAAGGACAACATTATTCTTGGAACTCCATGGCTCTCTGCCGTAAACCCCCAGATCAACTGGACTAAATGAACCATCTCCATCGTGGAATCCTCCGATCAATCAAAAGAACTCTACTCTGCCCATGTTGCTGATACCAAACAACATGACACCCATTACCGGGTACCTTCTCCCACACCCCCCCAACATGTGAACGTCTTTGCCACCGAACAGGAGAAACTCTTCTCCTACAATGGATGGGAAAAGGAAAACCAATTTCTCTCTCGTGCTATGGGCAATCATGCCCTGTACTGGACCATTTGGTTTGGATCCCACTATGCTCCGCTCAGATCTGCCCGAGTCGCTAGACTAACCCAAGCAACGGAACTTGCTATCTCCACAGGGAAAGACAAACCCAAGACCACACTTCCCCCGGCATATGCTGAATTTGCCTCGGTTTTCTCAAAAGAAGCGACCGACCATGTTCCCCCCTCTAGGTCCTACAACCACAAGATAAACCTTAAAGAAGGTTTTACCCCAAAGATAGGGAAACTCTATCCCTTGACTCCTGAAGAATGCACCGCCACGGAGTCTTTCCTAGATGAAAACCTTGCTGCCGGAAAGATTTGTCCCTTGAACTCCCCTCAAGCCTTGCCCTTCTTCTTCGTCAAAAAGAAGAATGGAGGACTGTGCCCCTGCCAAGACTACCAATACGTCAATGAACATACTGTGTGTGACACCTACCCTCTACCCCTTCTCTCCAACCTCATCAATAAGCTGAAAGACACCAAGGTCTTCACCAAGTTTGATGTCCACTGGGGATACAACAACATCTGCATCAAAGACGGCCATCAGTGGAAAGTGGTGTTTGTTACCCACAAAGGACTCTTCGAACCCACGGTAATGTTCTTCAGCCTTTGTAACTCCCCCGCTACCTTCCAGCGTTTCATGAATGACTCCTTTCACGACATGATTGCAGAGGGATGGCTCATCATTTACATGGACGATCTCCTTATCTTCTCCCCTGATGAGAAGACTCACGAGGAATGCACCAAGCATGTCCTCCAATGAATGACAGAACTTGATCTCCATCTCAAACTGGAGAAATGCAAATTCGCTACCACTAAGGTTGACTACCTTGGACTCATTGTCAAATCCAGCAAACTCATCATGGACCCTGTAAAACTTGAGGGTATCTCCTCATGGCCCATACCCACAACAGTCAAGGAAGTCCGCTCCTTCCTTGGCTTTGCCAACTTCTATCATCGGTTTATCCCAAGCTATTCCAATATCGCTTGCCCTTTGATCGACCTAATTAAGAAGTCACTCCCCTGGTCCTGGACCCCCACGTGTCAAGAAGCATTCTCTACCCTAAAACACCTCTTCCTCTCTGAACCGGTATTACACATGCCAGATCTTGCTGCCCCCTTTGCCATCGCCACTGATGCCTCATGAAACACCACTGGAGGAATTCTTTTGCAAGCTGACTCCAACAGAGATTGGCATCCTTGTTCCTATCTGTCACAGTCTCTGTTCCCTGCGGAACGCAACTATGATATCTATGATTGCGAACTCCTCGTGGTTATCTGTGCCCTGAAATCGTGAAGACACTATCTCCACAGATCCCAATTCCCCGTCCAAGTTTTCACTGATCACAAGAACTTGATGTACTTCCACTCTCCACAGGCCCTCAACTGCTGCCAAGCCCGTTGGCTTCTTGATCTCACAGACTTCAATCTTAAAATGATCCACGTCCCTGGTTCCCACCTTGTAGGCCCTGATGCCCTCTCTCATCGCTGCGATCACTTCCCCCAGTCGGATCCTGACAACCAGGCCATCACTCTCCTTCCCCCTTCCATCTTTGTCCGTGCCATCGACACTGCCCTTGCTGACAAGGTCACAGCAGCTTCCGCTGGCGACCCCCTTGTCCTCCAATGCCTTCAATCGATCAATGAGGATATCGCCACTGCCTTCCGCTCCCACCTTTCCGACTGGCAGATGGAAGATTCCGTTTTGATGTACAAAGGCCATGTATACATTCTGGATTCCGGGGACTTACGCAGGTCCATTCTCTGCTGATGCCACGATCATGAGACCGCCAGCCACCCCGGGTTCCTGAAAACCCAACAGCTTGTCTCCACCAAATTCTGGTGGTCTGGCCTTGCCAGCCACGTGCACTGCTATGTCGAGGGCTGTGCTACTTGCAAGCAAAACAAGTCAAATACCCATCCCACCATACCTCCACTTACCCTGATCAAATCCTCCACCTCGCGCCCTTTTCAGCAAATCTCATGTGATTTCATCACGGATCTCCCTGAATCCTCTTCCTTC
>JBBPRF010001041.1:0-11670 GCA_038092875.1 Lanmaoa pseudosensibilis | reverse complement strand
TTTACGTTTTAAACTGATCATCGGACTGGAAAGAGTGTTTTGCATGGAATGTTTCCCGACTGTCTCTTATGTATGAGGACTTTGTGATAATACATAGATGTGACACTCGATGGTGCTTGTTTCAACGGTGGTGTCTTGGAAGTGGTCATGTGACTGTCGGCATGGTGTCTCCGGTCTC
This sequence comes from Lanmaoa pseudosensibilis, assembly GCA_038092875.1. NCBI lineage: Eukaryota > Fungi > Basidiomycota > Agaricomycetes > Boletales > Boletaceae > Lanmaoa > Lanmaoa pseudosensibilis. The sequence continues at coordinate 11,492 of JBBPRF010001041.1, read as the reverse complement.
AAGCAAGACTGGATGGACTCTTCTGTGGGTGACATCCAGATCTCCATTGACATAGACAGCATCATCTGGATCACAAGGGAGCTCATCTGTAGTAACAGCATTGGTGTCTACCTCACTCCTATCTATGAGGGCAAGGCTGGAATACACAAACACAACCATGTGTATGTGGAGATCCTGATCCCACAATTTGAAGAATATTGGCATGCTTTTGGACATCATACTGAATGGTTTTCCAAGAGGTTTCCCCTCAATGCAATACCACATACAACCATTGGGCAGCTTGTGTCCTCCACTGGGCACATCCTCAGGGTTTACATTTTCTTTCCTTGCATGATTCACTACAATACTCACAATGGATGAAAAATGAACATGATGTCCAAAGAGGTGTTGGATCTATTTTGGGAGAAGGTCTTTCTTCCTGCAGTATTCAACAGAGAGCAATGCTCCATACTACTCAAAATCTTTGGAAGAGGCCAGGTACAAACAAAGGGGTTCCTCAAAAGAATGCAAAACCCTTCCCATCCCAAACAATGCATTTGTGGACATACAGGAGAGGATGAAGTGGTTTATCCTGGAGCAATCTGATGCTGGTTATTCCAGATATGGGTCCTTTTTCTTTGTCATTGAGGGAAAGGAAATAAAGCTTCTCACCAAGGACAGTCAGGGAATTCATGTTTCACCAGAATTGGCCCTCAGAAAAATCCTGGCTTTCCTTGATTGGGATCACATGTTGGACTGGCACAATGGGGAGCTGATTGTTGATGTGGGGGTTTCATTTACACCCATATCTAGAAAGCTTGTTATTGGTCTGTGGAGGCTGGACTCCTTGGAGGAATCCTATGCTGCTGCCAGATTCAAGAAGAATATTATACACCATCATTCCACACTGCAAAACCATGGTGCTCTACAAGCTGAAATGCCTCAGGATCATGCCCTTCACACACATGTTGCCTTTCAAAATACTTACAATCTCTACTATGAAGCCATCCATCCCAGCAACAATATGCCCACCTTTTTCAGTGACACCCATGCATATGAACTCAGTGAAGAATATTACAAGGAGTGTTTTGGCATGGTCAAGGTTTTCCATAAAGTGAAGTCCAAGACATATGGTGTCAGAGATGAATATTGAGTGAGTGGACAGGCTGCACAGATATTGCTAGCTTGGATAATTCCACAGGTAAGAAGGTTTACTTGTTCTGTTTTCCAATCTGTGCTGACATTGACTATTCTTGTTTTTAGGCCAGGAGATATATGGAGTCTGAACCTGTTTTATAGCTGCCTTCAGAAGTCTGGTTCAAGTTTCTATCCAGAAGAGTGGAGGAGATACAAAGAACCCAGATCCAGCTCAGGCATCACAACCCTTCCAACCTTGAAATCACCACTGGCATTCTGAACCACATGTTGCACTGCATTGTGTTGATGCCCATAGTCTATGACTTTCATGTAAGGAAGTCCTTGGCTCTCTTGGAATGTCAGATTGTGGTGGAGAATGCTGGAATGCTTTTCTTGCATGAACTTGACTTGGATTTCTTGCCATGTTTGGAGGATGTGCAAGAAAGCAATAACCTGATAGTTTTTTCTCTCATGGGTGTCAATGCCAAGGCTCAAAGGAACAAAGCCAATTCTTCTCAACAGAGATATCTTCTGAATGGCTTTGACCAGACAATCATCTTTCCAATTGGACCCAATCCTACTTGAAGCCAGCTGAAGAAAGCTATCACAGTAAACCTGATTCTCATATTGAAGGCATGGAAAATGCCAGGACAGCTTCAGGGCCTTGCTGTGGCAGTTGCAAGTCTTTTCTGCCAGTTTACACAACAGTTATGGATGATGGTGGGGAGGAATGTGCTGTAGAGAATAGAACCCACTCCTGGCTTTCTATCTAATGCCATGAGATGTTGGACTGCTGCCAGCATTGATAAGACTTTGCTGCATGCCACCTTTAAGGCATGCAACATAGGCCTGGAAAGCAATGGAACTACTCCTGGATGTCATGGTTCTCATTCAGAAAGCTGTGTACTTTCCTAGCACATCTATAAACTTTCCCCCCTGGAAAGACTCAGATTGGTCAATATTTTGAAGTCACTCTGGGTATATTGCAAGCTACCACACTTATGGATGGTGCATCCTCAGAAGAATCAATTTACATTGTTGATGCTTTGCAGAACATTTTCTCACATAGCCAAAGGATGACAAGGAAAAGCAAGGGACACATATGGAAGGTTCAGCAAGGCTTTTTTGTCTTTGTTACCAATCCTTGATTTTACAAGATCCAAAGTCTGGGAAAGGAAAACAAGAAACCTCAAGCAGTGATTGGAGGTGGCCAATTGAAGCCTAGGAAGGCATTTGCAAAGGCATTGTGCTAATCAGACACATTTAATGGATTGGCCAGCAAGAAGGACAAGGTGGAGCACTCAAAAAAATGAGCATGACTAGAAAAGCTCAGTATGGTGATCAAAAACAAAAGAAATTCTTCATGAAGGGTGGCCTTCAAACTCAAGGAAGTTGAGATTCTGTCAGATAATGAAGATGATGAATTGGAGAATCCTTTGATGAAATCAATTCAAGGTCTGCAGTTGGAGGAGAGTGGGAGTGACAAGGACAACGAGGAGGAGGACCAGAAGAGTCAAGGAGAGGACCAAGGCAAGGGATTCAATCTGACTGATAAGAAGAGGGGTGAGGAGAGGGAGGGAGGTTCATCTGGATCACTGTATGATGAGTGTTAGCTACCTTGATGAAAATTTGTAGCATTGCTCTTGCTGTGCCTGTCCCTGCTGTTGTAAAGGTGGTGACTATGGCTAAGGCTGGGAAAATCATCTAAGCTACTGGAATTATCATCTCCTCCTATTGTCTAAATGAGCTCCAGCACAGATGGAAAGATTAATTTTCTAAGGATGTTGTAGGCTTCAAAAAATCCTGTTTATACTATTGTTGAGGTCCCTAACCATGATGGCAACAGTGCAGACAAAGGCACAATCATCTTCTATCAGAGAATAATTGTTTTGTACAATGATCTTGCCATCATCCCAGGATTTTTTCCATTCCTTTTTAGATCACTAGAATGCATTTAAATAAGCTTCAGCATGCTTGGACACATGGTTGATTTAATTTCAACAATCTACCTCCATTCCCCTATGAAAAGATTGATTTTTCTAGTGTGCTGTAGGCTTGCTACAGGCATGATGTAGTATGTCCCTACCATTAGTGAGGTCCCTAAATACAATGGCAACAATGGCTAAGCCCAGAAAAATTGTTTCAGCCAATGGTATTGTCATTTCCTCCTCAAAGTGTGTATAAAGGTCTATATCAAATTGAAAAGACTATCCACACCCATTCTGGCATTTTTTGTGGGAGTTTTAGGGCTCTCCAAATTCATTCATAACATTCCTGGAAGCACATAAAACCATCTTCATGCCAATCTATGATTCATGCATGGTACCACTTTCTTTGATTTTTATCTCCACAATAGGACTGCCGATTTTCATCATTAGTAGCTCAAGATGATCCCATAGATGGGCTCCAATTTGTCATATCATCCATGTTTAAATCTATGATTTCAAGTTTGACACTTAATTTCAAAAAGGCCTTATAGTATGGAAGAGTGGACCAACCATCTGGCTTGCTGTCTAGGTTTGAGTCATGGCCGTTTGTTTACTGTGAGTGTCGAGTTGAAGCATAGGGGTGTTTTTGAATGAACTGGGCTCATGAAGCATGGTTATGGCCAGTGTCAACCAACTCTCTCCAATGCTCTTCTCGGAACCATCATGGGATTGTGAACAATGTCATAGCTGAGGGACGGATGGGTCTAGTTTGTATGACCACCAGTACATTATAGCATGATTCTATCTCTCCGATGGAGTTATGTATTGTGGTCCCATATATGATGATTTTATTTGCATGCATGAGGCTGGCTTGCCATTCTCTGTGGCAGTACTACTGTATGTAAGTGAACCTTGCTGGAGCCCTGACTAGAGCATCTCCAACACAGAATTCCAGAGTCACTCCAGTCAGGACTCCAGCAAGGTTCACTTATACAGTAATGGTTTATGACCTTGTGGAGCCCTAACCAAAGTGACCCTGGAGTTCCATGTCAGAGTAGTAGTACTGCCATGGAGGATGGCAAGCCCTCATGCATGCAAATAAAATCATTATATATGGGACCACAATACATAACTCCATCAGAGAGATAGAATCATGCTATAATGTACTGGTGGTCATATAGACTAGACCCATCCATCCCTCAGCTATGACATTGTTTGCAATCCCATGATGGTTCCAAGAAGAGCATTGGAGAGAGTTGGTTGACACTGGCCATAACCATGCTTCATGAACCCAGGTCATTTGAAAGGGGACTGCATTGCACTCGCCATCTGGAATGGCCTGGCGGATAATCACACTTGGTCCTGTGCTATTTCTGCCTCTGAACTCTGAAAGGTGACTACCATGCAGTTGTTATCCAGGACAGTGAGATGCATGCAGTATGGAAGCCTGAGAAATCAAGCTCTGAAAGGGAAATCATGGACCCCTCTCATAGGTTGACTGGTGACAAAATACCACAAACTCTGGCCGAAGACACTTAAGTAATAGACACCCCTTTCACTCCAGAGCTCTGTTTTTTCTTATGGTACAACATAGTACATAAACCCTTCAGTTAATTCCTAGACACCTCGGTTGTTTTCATGTTGACTTCTACATACCTACAAACATCAACTGTTAGACTAATGTATTGTAGCTCCAATTTACTCTGGTCCTACTAGGTAAGTAACATAACATAACATAACATAGTTGTTGACCATTAGACTAATGTACTGTAGCACCACTCTGCTCAGGACCTCCGACTTTTTGACAACTGGGTAATCAACTTGCATAGTGTGCCTCACCATCCTGGATGGCGACTACTTTGCAGTAACCTGTTGGAGTGAGAGTTGGAGTAGGGGAGAATAATAGACTAAGTGGTGATGTTTTGAGAGTGTACCTTGCTGTAGGATGGCGAGGTTAGCATGTTTCTCACACTATGACTGTATACCTCCAAACTTTGAAAGGGGACTGCTAATTCCTGAAGGTGTGGAGCTAGTGGGTAATCATTGGACCCTTTGGAGGTCTGGACCATGGTGCACTCACTGTCCTGGACAGCAAAGTGTGATGGAACATTCAGTATGCTTGACCCACTTTGTTTACATGTTCAAACTCTAGAAGGGGCCTTTAGTGCACTCACTGTACAGCAATAAGAAGAGCTCTGAAGTTGGAGTAGGAGTCATGATGCCATTGCCATCCAGGATGGCGAAGTAGCATATGGAAGTCTGATGCTTAGTCCATCACATGTGGTCCATGCCTTGTCATAATGACACAAATCTGTCATACTGTACCTCCAAACTCCGAAGGGGACAATACTATGCTACTAGTTGCTGCAAGTGTGAAGGTTGCATGGGAAAATGCATTGGACCCTTCAGAGTTGGGACTATGATGCAGTCACTGTCCAGGATGGCAAGGTAGCATGTGGAAGTTTGATACAACAGGTAATGACCTGGTTGCATGTTCCCAATCAAGGAATACACCTTTCTATGTGATCCCACTTTGGTTATGCCTTGAAACTAGCCTTTAAAAGGTAAGTGCACTCCACTGCTACTAAAGCATGGAGAAATTCATCAGACCCTTTGGAACTGGAATCCATGCCACATTTGCTAACCTGCACAGCAAGCAAGATGGAGAGTATGGGTGACTGATAGTCAGTAAGTCAAACATCAGAAAATTACAATTTCTGTATGAAAGCTGTAAAGCAATTTTGAAACCTTGCTAATTTTACTTGTGCTCTATTATAATGCATACAAAACCACAACAGAGAATTACAGAAAGTTAAGCTAGGAAATTTTACTAGGAAATTTTCTGCATGCTTTATTAACCATAAACTATACAGAGCTGCACAGATAGGTTGTTGTAACTGAGGTTTATGATTTGCTCACAGATCTTTTGTTATATCACCAATCTATTGAGGTGATAAGCATCTTATTGTACATCAGCTAATTCTGGACTTGATTACAACAAAGTTTTTATCTGTATAGTTTTGTAATAGATTAAATGCTGCTAGCAGAGCAAGAAAGATCTAAGGTTGCTGATTTGTATTTCTGTAATAGTTTTTATGTGCATTCAAATATTGTCAAGGTCTTGAAACTACTATACCCTGTATATAAAAACAGTACTTGGTTGAGTTAATGTATGGTTCATATAACACAAAGACTATCTTGACATACTAATGCCTGTCTTGCTTCACATAGTTAAAACAACTAGTCTATTGGTGTCAACATAGAAAACTATATATTCATTGGTATGATATGTTATGTGAAAACAAAGCATATGGTGGTTACTGATAAGGAATAGATTGAGACCATAATACAAGCCAAATGATAGATTGGTGTTTTTGTAACCCTAGAATGGGGTTCTAGCCTTTCCTAGGACACCCTAGAAAGACTCATAAGGTGATCAAATGGAAGGAAAACATACACCAACCATGAGGTGTGGCAGAGTGGAAGAACTATTGGATATTATTCCATATATTAGTTACCTTGCACCACAGTACTATACCTGTACTTTAGTGACTACTAAAGTAGTCCACAAGAATATAGCCATGGCACAGCACAGAAATAAAGGGGAAACTGACTGTTTATGTATAATGATGATTAGAGATCCTTGTGAATCTATGGTGTAGTGTGTTATGACTTGTGCCCTAATAGTTGTCCACTCTTCTTTTCTCTTTTTCTTTCATTGCTCCTCATGTTACCTGCTATCTTGTCTTCTCAGACTCTTTCTTAGTCTTGGAGCTTCACTTGGTACCCTATACTCATCTCCTACAAGGGAGGTCTTCCTATAGCTTACACTTACCATCCTCACACCTTGATAGATTTCCTATCACTATTTCTGGGAATCCCTATGGACTACACCTTTATCCTCCTTATAGTGTTCTCCATTCTTGCCCTAGCCTTCTAAGCTAGTTCACCTTTGCTGCCTTAACCAAGGCCCCTTTTGTCAATGCTATTCCCTTACCTTTCATTCCATTACATAGCATCTTCCCTATGTTCCTACATAACAGATATCCACTTGACCTTCGTAGCACAGTATGCTAGCTTAGACAGCTACCCCTTGTTTTACTCTAGTATCTTTGTAATTGACAAGATCCTTGTTCCCTTGTCTCTCATCCCTCAAACCTCTCAAACCTTAGGGCAGTTGGTATTGCCTTTGATGCAACCATACTCCATGCCTCATTGTTACTGTTGTGGACTTCCACCAGACAACTCACTTTGCCACATGAACATTTATGCATCCATGGATTCCCCTTGAACCTTTGACCTTTAGGACCTCCCTACGCCTTTCAAGGGCTACGTCCAATCCTACCTGGGTTGAGCATAACAAAAGGTCTAAGCTCTTCTTGCCCAGCTACTCCTATGTAAGCTGCCACCATTTCTCACTGACTTCCTCCTGATTTCCATTGGCGACCTCGTCACCCCACCCCACCTGCCGACTCTACCTCTGAGGAAAATGGCACTGAGGAGGACAACTCTTGCTATGACCTCTTCTTCTTTGATCTCACACTACCCTTAGAGAGAAAACACTAGAAAATACACAGCTCTCCCACCAGCTCTCCCACTCGCTCTCCATTCCCTGTAAGCCAACTTCTCCCTCTCCCACTCCTGTCCAATATTCCCCTCTATTCCAACTCCCCCCTCCTCAGCTACCATCACCAAAGAAACCTAGCATGTCTTCGAAACCCATTGAACTTTGCCTCAGAGCACCTAAGGCCTTCAATGGATTCTATGACCAATCCATTGAGTGGCTTAACACTATTGAAACTTACCTTTTGGTCAATGTCGAGATGTACAACACTGACACCAAGAAGGCAGCCTATGCCCTCTCTCATATGACCAAGGGATTCGCATGCACTTGGGCAGGAACTTTCTGCCAAAACGCACTGACACAATCTCTGCCTGACCTTGGAACCTTCAGTGCCTTCAAAGCCACCTTCAAAAAAGCCTTTGAACACCACAACATCATTGGCAATGCAGTTGTCTGGCTCTTCACCACCCGTGTTGTCCCTAGAAAGGATGAATCCTGTGCCACTATGCCCCTGAACTACATCTCTGAGTTCAAAAACAAGGTAGCCCTCACTGAGGTTACCAACTTCAATATCCTCATACAATACTTCACCTCTGGAATCCCTGCCCCACTTATGACTAAGATCATGGGGATGGACACTGTCCCTACCACCATTGACTCATGGTATGAAAAAGCCATACATTTCCAGACCCAATGGAACCACACCTGCAAAATCACCCAGGTAAACAAGAAACCCTCAGGTGGTTACCACTTGTTCTCTTCTAGAACCTCCTCTGCCCCCACTAGAGACCCTGACACTATGGATGTTGATGTCATCAAAGTAAGCAAACTAACTGATGTGGAATGCCAGCATTGCCATAAAAAAGGCCTCTGCTTTCACTGCCAAAAGCCCGGACATATGTCCTTCAAATGCTCTGCATTTCCAGCTGAAAAGCCGAAAAACAAATGTGTTAATAAAGTTGAAGAAGAAACACTTCCAAAGCTGGAGGAGGTCAAGGATGATGACAAAGAAAATGTTCGTTGCATTTCTCTCTCTGTGGATTTTTGAACTGGTGATCTGACTTGACGCCAGAATCCCCTTCTCCCTGTAGCAGTGTAACTGTACCATCTTTTGTAGCTAAAGCAATAGAAATTGCTGTTCAAGTCATTGTATCCTTACACACGCTCAAAGCTGTTGACACCTGTGCCCTCATCAACAGTGGGGCCAGCATTAATTGTATGGATTGGGACTTCACTAAGAAGAACTCTTTCCCCATCAAGAAACTTGAGAAACCCCTCTGAGCCCAGAACACAGATAGCTCCTATAATAAAGGTAGTGATATCCAACACAGCGTAACCCTCTTTCTTAATATAGAAAGTATTGCTCACCACGTTCTCTTCCACCTCATGTCCTTCAAAGATAATATCATCCTCCTTGGCTTTGTGCTGTGAACCCCCAGATTGACTGGGTCAAAAGAACCATCTCCATCGCAGAATCCTCCAATCAGTCAAAGGAACTCTATTCCTCCCACATTGCTGACATCAAGTGACACAACTCCCATTACTGTGTTTCTTCACCAGCTTCTTCTTTCCACATCAACATCTTTGCCACCGAACAGGAGAAACCCTTTTTCTACAATGGATGGAAAGAAGAAAACCAATTCCTCTCTCGTGCTATGGATGACCATGTCCTATACTGAACTATTTGGTTTGGATCTTGCTATGCCCCTCTCAGATCTGCCCAGATCATGAGAATCACCCAAGCCACTGAACTTGCCATCTTTGCTGGATGGGATAAGCTGAAAACTGAGCTTCCCCTGGCCTATGCCAAATATTCTTCTGTCTTCTCCAAAGAAGCCACAGACCACATTCCCCCCTCTAGACCTTATGACTGCAAAATAAACCTTAAAGAAGGTTTCACCCCAAAGATTGGAAAACTCTATCCCTTAATCCCCAAAGAATGCTCTGCCACTGAGTCCTTCCTGGACAAAAACCTTGCCACCAGAATGATCCACCCCTCAAACTCTTCCCAAGCGTCACCCTTCTTCTTCATCAAAAAAAAGGATGGTGGATTGCACCCCTGCCAAGACTACCAATATATCAATGAACACACCATTTGTGATGCATACCCCCTACCTCTTATCTCCAACCTTATCAATAAGCTAAAAGACGCCAAGGTCTTCACCAAATTTGATGTCCGATGGGAATACAACAATGTCTGCATCAAAGACAGCCATCAGTGGAAAGCAGTGTTTATCACTCACAAGAGAATCCTTGAACCCATGGTAATATTCTTTGGCCTTTGTAACTCCTCCACCACATTCCAATGGTTTATGAATGACTCCTTCTGCGATATGATCACAGAAGGTTGGCTTATCATTTACATGGATGACCTTCTTATTTTCTCCCCTGATGAAAAGACTCACAAGGAATGCACCAAGTGTGTCCTCCAACACATGATCAAACTAGATTTCCATTTAAAACTGGAGAAATGTAAGTTCACCACCACCAAGGTCGACTATCTCAGACTCATTGTCAAACCCAGCGAACTTGCCATGGACCCTGTCAAACTTGAGGGTATTTTTTCCTGGCCCATACCCATGATGGTCAAGGAAGTCCACTCCTTCCTTGGTTTTACCAATTTCTATCATTGATTCATCCCAAGCTATTCCAATATTGCTCGCCCCCTAATACATCTCACCAAGAAATCTCTCCCCTGGTCCTGGACCACCACATGCCAAGACGTGTTCCTTACCCTGAAACATGTTACACTCAACCCGGGTAGGATCAGATGTAGCCCTTGAAGGCATAGGGAGGTCCTAAGGTTTGAGGATTCAAGGGAATTCCATGGATGCGTAAGCGATCACATGGCGTGGGGAAATCCACTGACATGTAAGCAGTCAAGTGGTGAAGTGAGTCATCCAGTGATGGTTCGCAACAGTAATAACTAGGCATGGAGTACAGTTGCGTCAAAGGCAATACTAACCATCCTCAGGTTCAAGGGTTCTAAGGCGAAGGACGAGGGATGAAGGAGCAAGGACCTTGTCGATTGCAGAGATGCTAGGTAAAGACAAGGGAGGTCTAAGCTAAGGATCTCTGCTGTGAATGCTAGATATTTATACATAAGGGTTCTGTGCATGGACCATGGGAAAGGTAGCTAAGAATGGAGGTGGAAAAGGGTTGACACATCATACGATATGAGGAGCCAATGAGGAAGCAACACATCATTAGAATTACAAATAAAAGGATTGGAAATAGAATGCACAGTCAATGGCATCATGACTGCAGACTGTGGAGTCACATGAGAGAAATGGCAATTGCCAACTGGATAAAATCACATGAGATGAACAGGGAAAAGAAAGCATATAAGGCAAGAGTTGAATGAACGACTCGTGGTAATACAGCATATAGCTAACAAAGTGAGGAAAAGAGTATAGTTCAAGGAATCATAACAAAACACCTCTTCCTCTCCAAACCAGTATTACACATGCTGGATCTCACTGCCCCCTTCGCCATTGCCACTGACTGTTACGCTCGACCCAGGTAGGATCGGACGTAGCCCTTGAAGGCGTAGGGAGGTCCTAAGTGACGGGGGTTCAAGTGTATTCCACGGACGCGTAAGCGGTCACGTGGCACGGGGGAATCCACTGGCACGTGATGTGACCAAGTGGCGAAGTGAGTCGTCCAGTGATCGGGCACGAAGTGACGACGTAGGCACGGAGTACGGATGCGCGAAGGCAATACCGACCGTCCTCGGGTTCAAGGGTTCTACGGTCGTAAAGACAAACGCGTAGTGGACGAAGGGAGACAAGGGACGAAGGAATGAAGGTACAAGGACCTTGTCGATTGCAGAGATTGCTAGGTAAGACAAGGGAGGTCTAAGCTAGGGATCTCTTCTGCGAGAG
>JBBPRF010001040.1:0-11676 GCA_038092875.1 Lanmaoa pseudosensibilis | reverse complement strand
CGAGGGGATACTGTGTGACTCAAAGAACTGCACGATTGATGAGTCCACGGAAGTATTCCCGCGTTTTGCCAAATCAAATCATCTAGATCCATATGTCCCGTCTTCAGTACCCGAGCTACAACACATCCACTCGGGAAACGTAATCGAAAGAGTAGCCTTGCCCGATCCTCGCTATGCGATCTACTGTGAGCTTCACAATACAAGCTCAAGCAAGATACGCCCACCATTACACGGACCGTCCCAACAGAGGGTTGAGACTCATCGTTCACTCGTTGTGCCTAATCAGACGTGAACTGTCATAACATGGTCTACCATCACCAGAAGAAGACACACCGAGCCTGCTTCCGTTGGATCCGCCGGACCTTGTCCGCTATGGGAGGCATTATTGTTCGGATGGCTGGGGTCCGCACCCTTCATAGAGAATTCACGCTGTAACGTGTGATGAGTTCCTCCATACAAATCCAAGGAACAACGAACCTGTGGGTCTACGACAGTCTTATCGTTCACTTGTTGTGCCTAATAGGGCGTGAGCTGTCATGACGTGGTCTACCACACCAGAAAAAGACGTACTGGACCTGCCTCCGTACGAGAAGCAACTTTGGTTGGATATCTATGATCGGCGGCCTTGCGAGGCGATTTACGCCGTAACGTTTAATGAGTCCCTGCATACAAACTCGAGGGACAACGAACCTTTGGTCTTCCGAAAGATGTCGCGACGGCTCGCTAGAACGATATGTTAGACACACTGCATCCGTTCGTCTGTCAAGGAATAACACTTACCGGCTTACGTTGACCTGCGGCAATCCATGAAGGTCCCTCGTTTGTGGCACCCACTCTGACAGGTGATTGGGAATGAGAATGATCATCGGCTGGCTGACGCGCCTTGCTGGAATGTCGATCAAGCCCATGCGAAGCCGGGTCCTTGTTACTCTTCTTGACCCCCATTTTCAGCAACCTTTTGAGCATAGAACTGCCCTTAGATGACCTAGCAGCACCGGGATTTTTGTCTGGAGGGGAAGCCACGGGTGGGGCATCTAACGACTCTGATACGGCATGGGACACGCCGGGTGGTGGTGCGTCGTCCTCGCAGGGATGGGCAGATGATGCAGGAGACGGTGGCTGCAGTAGCGTCAACACGAAAGCAAGAGGTGCGTATAGTGATTACCGACCTCGTCGAAATCGAACTGAGGAGCGGCCGTACTTGACGGCACCTCCACCTACTCCATCATGAGAACTTGTTCTGAGGAGGAAAAGAAGAGATGGATACCTCGAGGAGATCACCATCAGAACCTTCACCCTGGATCTGAGAGTCGAGTGGATTCCCAGGTTTATCCTGGTATACGTACACAATAAAGTCAGCGCAACTCCTTTGGTGATGGAATAGTAAAATCGTACCGCAGTGGAGTCAGATATATCGTTGTTGTGGCCACCCGAGGTCGATGGCTGCTTGTCTGGTTGTTGTTCCTCGCGAGATGATGCCTAATGTAGTGTGTTAACGCGGGAGACAGAATGGGGCTTATCCTCGTGAAAGCTTACATGCCAAGGACCACACAAATCCGGGAGAACGTTGCGGAGATTATGGATGGCGATTTTCCCATCGTGACCTCCGGTCGCAAGATGGCTGTTGTCTGGGGAAAGGGCAATTGACTGTATGACTTGGCTGTCCTCGACGGCTGGGACAATGTGAGAGAGCGTCGATGGGTCCAGGAACAAGATGGAACGAGATACGAAAGTAACGATAAATCTGCCATTGGTGGCTAGAGCGATAGACTTCACAAAGTTCGCATCGCTGCCATTAAAAGTTGGCGATTCTGCGATCTCGGACCCGGTGGACACAGCAAAAGACTTGATTTTGTGGTTGCCTAGTGCGGAAAAAAATTGCAGACCGTCGTTGGACCATGCAAATGGTGTAATTGGGATCTTTGAGGGTATGGAGGTCTTGATGGTGATGAGCTTGTCACCATTTCGACTATCGAAGATGCTGATCGAACCAGAAAAGTAGGCAGTAGCGAGATGCTTGCCATTTGGGGAGAACTTGATACCTGTGACGCCAATATCATGTTTGAGCGGGCCAACGAGCCTCTTCCCTGTTGTGATGCTCCAGATGCTCGCTTGGTCGGATTGAGTCCCGGTGGCAAACCTGGTGGAGTCTGGGGTGACATCGACCGCATACACCACGGTGCTGCTCTCCACCTCGACGACCGTTTTATTCACCTCTGCATCCCACACGCTTGCTCCCCGCTGAGTCCCACATACTGTCCACTTATGATCCTGCGACACAGAAATAGCCCAGGTGGCCTTTCCCATTCGCGGCTTTCCCACCTCTTGGCCATCTTCAAGTCGCCACTGTCGGATCCCATCGTTACTCCCGCCCAGAACATGCATTCCATCGGGGTGGAATGTGACTACCCACACCTGATCGGAGCGACCGGTGTCAAGAACGATTATTGGGTCTTACTGAGTTGTCAGCATTGCACAATCGCTCCTCAGAACTGCTTCGCACCAGTCTTTGTTGACGACATTCTCACAGATGGGGTACACAGTCGTGGGCTTCGAAGACTGAAAGAACGAGGTGTTTTGGTTTACTCGTGGTGGGCAACGTCCTGTTCTCAATATGGGTCTGTTCTCGCAGGCCCCTCGTGTCTTTGGCGCTTATTCTAACTCAGAGACTAGCTAGGTGACCTGGTTGCGACGACCAGACAAACAGTCAACGCCGGCGAACCCTTCCCTCATTGTCAAGGGTAGTCAATTCAACGATTGTCGATCCATGCATCCATTCGGTAGACATACCTATGGCTCAAGCGATTATCGCTGAAGTTCAAACACTATTCGCCGCCTCTCTCTCTCTCGATACGTTCATATGGGTAGATGTGGTAAACGCCTTAGAACTCACGAGGCGAAAATAGGTCGGGAAAGTCTTGTTGCCGGGTTATCTGGACCTAAGCAAACACCGCTAGGGGCAAAGCGTTTTGTTTTGAGAGCTTGATCGTCACTATTTTGTGTATTCGAGAGCGACACACTACGGCTGACGCTGGTGCCTCTACGGTGAGATGTGCCGAGGGACGTCGAGAAACCGGAGGAACGGGAACGGTTCTTGTCACGCTGGACCTCGGCTGTTCGTGGATAGTGATATCGATCGAGCACGGACAGGCTGAATATTTCTTAAATGCGCTCCCGAGGGGTCACACCGATATGGTGGCGCTCGCACCCGAGTCCGACGAGGGTGAACTGGAGACGGGCCCGTCGATGGCTGATCTCTCCTGCACGTCATCCCGATCATGAAACCAGGCAAAAAAAAGTACCATCGCAGCGTCCTCATCTCGTGTATGTCAGATTGCGCAGAAAAGAGCGTTCCGCATACATGATCGACGAGTGTTTCGAAGGTCGTGTAGCGTATCTTTGGAAGCGTCTCCACGAATGTCACCTACGCTGTGGCATGGTAGTTGATCGAGTAGTTCAGGTCATCTGAAACGGTGCTGTCCTCGAATGTTGTGTGCGGTGATCAGATGGGGTGGAATGGATTGTGGATGTGCAGGTTCCTTATCATCGGCGTTGTTACCAGAGCGGATCGATGTGAGGAGGAACTGATCGATGTGGATGGTGCCGCTGGATCTGAGCCGCATCGGTGTACTTGATCATCTACTAGCGAGCCCCTATTCACAAGGATCGGGCCCAGTAATCACCCAAGGTCTTCAGCGCTCGCACGTAGTACTCAGATCCGTGACGGACAAGAGAAAACACCCAAGTGGGAGGAACATGATATGATAACGCACACCCTTGTCTTATCAGTCTTCAGGCACGCAACAGCTCGCACCAATTAGACACTGTCCTCAGCAACAGTCGAGTGAATATCCTATCCCGCACAATCATGAATGGGTTTATCAGGACTTGGACTACTAGTAGTGCTGGGAGGCGACACAATAGCATGGTATCTTGTACCTGTATTATATTGAATCAGCTGGATGAATGCGCCCTATCTTCAGCACCGAAGCCGCAACACATCCACTCGGGAAAGGAGATCGAAAACCTGAGGGTAGCTTTGCCTGATTCTCGCTGATGTGATCTGCTGTGAGTCTCACAACATAAGCGTAAGGAAAGTACGCGCACCGTGAGCTGGACACCCCCAGCGGAGGGATGAGATGGATCAATCGCTTGTTGCGACTAATAGAAAATAAGCTATCATAACACGGTACATAATAACCAGAAAAAGACGCACTGGACCTGCTTCCGTAGGATCTACAGGACCTTGTTCGTTATGAGAAGCTACTTTGTTCGGATGGTTGGGGTCAGCAGCCTTGGGAGGTGATTTACGCTGTGACGTGTGATGAGTCCCTGTATACAAACCCGAGGAACAACGAACCTGTGGTTTTACGATGGCGATGGACTTTGCGACTGCTCGCTAAGATAATATGTTATACACGCCGGATCCGATCCCCGATCGAAAAAGAGCACTCACTCGCTTACGTCTACCTGCAGCTATCCACGAAGGTCCCTCATTCGTGGCTTCCACTCTCGCCGGTGACTGAGAAGGAGAACGATCATTGGCAGGCTGACGCGACTTTCCGGAGGGTCGATCTGGCTTATACAATGCCGGATCCTTGCTACCCTTCTTGATCTTCATTCGTAACAACCTTTTGAATATCGGACTACCTTTAGATGACCTGGCAGTATCAAGGTTTTCGTCTAGAGGTGCCGGGGTGGAGGCTATGGGTAGTATATCTGACGACCGTGGTATAGCACAGGACGTGCCAAGCGGCGGTGCGTCGTCCTCGTGGGGATGGACAGATGATGCCGGAGATGGTGGCTGCAGCAGTGTCAGCCACGAAAGCAAGAGGAGCATATGGTGATCACCAACCTCGTCGAAATCGAACTGAGGACCAGCCGTGCTTGACGGCACCTCCATCTAAGCCAGAAGTGAGAACATGCTTCGAGGGAAAGAAGAGACAGATACCTCAAGGAGATCACCATCATTCTCTTCGCCATGTGTCTCAGACTGGAGTGAACTGGATTCGCCAGGTTGTTCCTGGTGTACGTACACAATGAAGTCAGTGCAGCAGATGTGGTGACGAACTGACGAAATCTTACCGCAGTGGAGTCAGATTGTTTCTTGTTGTCACCAACCGATGACGAGGGTTGTTCGTCTGGCTGTTCGTCTGACTGTCGTTCCTCGTGAGTAGATGCCTAATGTGGTGTGTTAACACGGGAGACAGTAGACACAAGAAACCGTGAATGCTTACAAGGAATGGACCATACAAGCGCGGGAGAATACTGCCGAGGTTGCGGATGGTGATTTTCCCGTCACGTCGTCCAGTCGCAAGATAGCGAGTATCTGGGGAGAGGGCAATCGAGTAAATGTCTTCGGTCTCCTTGATGACACTCGGGACGATGCGAGAGAGTGTCGATGGGTCCAGGAATGTGATGGAACGTGATGCGTAGGTAGCAATGAATTTCTCACTGGTGGCTAGTACGATAGACTTCACGTCGCCACCATTGAGAATTGGCGATTTAGCAATCTGCGACCCTGAGGAAGTATCAAAAGACTTGATGGTGTTGTCCCTCGATGCGGCAAAAATTCGCTGGCCGTCGTTGGACCACGCAAGTGGAGTCATTAGTCCCGATGACGGTGACTTGATAGTTTCAATGGAGATCAGCTTGTAACCATTGCGACTGTTGAAAATACTGATTGAGCCACCATCGTGGGCAGTCGCAATGCGCTCGCCATTTGGGGAGAATTTAATTCCCTTGATATCCTTGTCGTATTTGAGCGGGCCAACGAGTCTCTTCCCACTTGTGATGCTCCAGATGCTTGCTTGGTTGGATGAAGTCCCAGTTGCAAACCTAGTCGAGTCCGGGGAGACATCCACTGCGAAAATCGCATCTATGCCGTCCACCTCGGTGACCTTTTTACTCATCTTTGCATCCCACACGCTCGCGCCCCGAGTAGTCCCACACACTACCCACTTGTGATCCCGCGACACAGAAATGGCGTTCATGTTCATTCCTGTTCGCATTCCAACCTCCTGATTATCTTTAAGCCGCCATCGACGAATCCCATCGCTAGTCCCGCCTAAAAGATGTCTTCCGTCTGGGTGAAAAGCGACTGCGTATACAATGCCAAAGTGACTGGTGCCAAGTTCGACTGTTGGGTCTTATTGAATCGTCAGCATTGCACAATGACTTCTCAGAACTGTGACGCACTGGTTTTTGTCGATGACATTCTCACAGATAGCACACAGTCGTGGGCTCCGAAGAGTGAAAGAACGAGGTGTTTCGGTTTCAAGTTACTCGTGGTGCGCAAAGTCGCTCTGTAAACACGTCTCTTTTTTCTCAATATGGGTCCTGGCGCCTCGTGTCTTTGGCGCTTACCCGCACTCGGATGCCAGCTAGGCAAGCAGTCATCGTCCCTCACTACCAAGGGTAGTCTTACCCCGGGAATTGCCTATGCTCGTCATTTTTCAGCTGGTGGACTCGGTTCAAAGCGAGCGTGCAATCCGCAATAGACCGTCTCGCGACACACCGCGCACAAAATACGTGTGTATTTCCAGGACGCTCTGGAACAGCGAATGTTCATACTCCAGGAAAATGTTCTCCACGTATGTCAGTTCATCATGCCACGTCATATTCCTATTCATATATGTGGGCGTTTCTGGAACAGCCTGCGTTCGCTGCTGCTGATGTCGGATAGGTGGACATCGCAGACGTACTCGCGCGTCTCTCCAGGGCTTGAATGGCTGCGCTCCACACACATACCTCATTGACGCCAGCAATGCATTCAGACGCCTAACGACAACTTCCTGGGTTTACCATAGGTAGACTGAATCATAGGTATCCACATGGAAACTATGGAAACGCCAAAGATTGTTCTCCAGCACTATACTGTGCTGTGGGAGGCCCATCCTACGAAGGCGATACGCAGGCCAGTACGATGGAATTCCGTCGTGTCCTGATACTCGTCCCCTCAAGGCAATTTGAAAGCGCCGTATCTCGATATTCCGACCTGCAGGCAACATTGACAACCCACTTTACGAACTCTTGCAGTACCTTGACACTCTCTATACTGATGTCAAAGGCTGGCTCAAGCTGGCGGACATTTACATGTAACCAGCATGCTTTCATCCTTGATGACGATCGACACTGACGCACTGGCCAGATACGAATACTCACTGAATCACTGATACACGTCCTCTTGATTGTACCACAGAACCCATTCTACGTCCTGCGAGCGGCAGAAACGGCCTACTCGGGCGGTGACTCCGCGCTGCTGATCAAGATGTTTCTCACTGTGGTCGATATGACCATGGCTGCTCAAAGTGTTCGCGTTCACCCTGGCCGGTTTCTACCTTTTCTTTCTGGAAAAGAAGTCCTGGGATACCTTCACGAACCACTACGCCTCAACGTCGGAGGTGGTCTGGCAGCGTATCACCGTCTATAGAAATTTCGGGGCTCTCTCATGGTGCATCGTCTTCACCTTTACGGCTCTCATGCAACTTGTAGTGTCATGTTCATAACCACATCGGACGTTTTCTAACCTCAAACGTCGCCCCCGCCCGCTCGCGCCGTCCCACACAGTCCCAGGCATCTTTTTCTCCTTGGAGTTCTCCTCGCCTCCATCATCACCCTATACCAACGTCGGTCGTCCTATCAACTGGACTTTCCCTACTTTTGTGTTTCCCTCGCTATCAATATCGTCGTAACGCTTCTCACGCCGTCCGATTGTTGCTTTACCGACGGTCCATGGTCCAAGTACTCGGACCATGGCACGCGATGGAGCGTACGACGATCGTCGAGACCGCAGTGGTCTATGCCACCTTTTCACTCTTATTATCGATCCCGTTTGCGATGAACAATCCCGTCTCACACAGGTTCTAGAGGTCAGAAGGCGCGCCACACGACCCACGGGACGAGCTGCCTGAACAGCGAATAAGCGACGAGAGTAGCGCGACCGACGAAGTAGTCGAAATGACAGGCGAAAAGGGCAGAAAGGCGGTCGAGGATGCCGGTAGGCAGAGCTGGGTCTGAGGGTCCGAGCGATGAGGCTGCAGACGAGGAAGCCACCAGCGAGGGTGTCCCGTCGAAACGAGTAGCCAAGGCGAAGGTGGGCGAAGGTGACGACACCAACATTGACCACACCTATACTGTACCCAAGGAGACCTGTGCTCACAATGATGTACAAATGGTATGAAGTGTCTCCGCCGGCTATTGGCGATCTCACGGGCAGTATCTGGATGACGCGGGCCTGGATCGCGCGAGAGCTTCTCGCACCGAAGGTGATCCGATTCTACGACCGCAACTGAAAGCCGTACCTCGGTTACACCCGTGCCAACCACAAGGAGATCATGCAGGAGCTCGTGGAAGCCATTGATGTCGCTCGCGAAACGATCACTGCTTTCAACCTCGAAGATCTTAGCATCCGAGAGAAGCTACGACTGGCCTCGACACGCAATGCGACGGTGGAAGAAGACGTCGCATACTCGTTGATCGGTGTTTTCAAGAGTGACATTATACCACGCTATGGAGAAGGAGATGCAGCACTGGGCCACCTACTGGAGGAGGTCGTGGCTCGTTCGGGGGACCTAACAGTGCTTTCCTGAACCGGCGAGTCTTCGCCATACAATAGCTGCCTTCCAGCTACCCTTGGCGTTTTATAGTGAAATTTCACGTGCTTCACCTGCCATCGGGGATGCCGAAATAGAGATGCGTGTCGCAGCACTGAGAAGCAAGCTATCTCGGACAGATGCTACCCTAATCCATGGCCGGGTTACCCGTTTGCCACCAGCAAGGTTCTCCAACCGCCGACTGCACCTCCCATGCACATGCATCATCTTCGCAGTCAGAAGGCTCGGGATACAAGATTTCGGGAGTGATCAAGAGAACTGTTGCCGTGCTCGGGTACCAGGGATCGGCAACATAGAATTCAAGACGTCGGACAGGTTCTCGCTGACGGAACCATGCAAGCTCCTTTTTGCACATCCGTGGATTCGCGATCTGTGCGACCCCCTTGACGGGCTCATTTGGGAAAGTGCATTGGATAGTCATGTGTCCGACAGAGGTGTCCGTACTGAAGTTGTGGAGATACTGTGATGCGTTTGTTCTCGTTCCGCTCTTCCCAATCATGTAGTCTCAAAGTTTAGCTGCCTCTTAACAGTCTATACCCCTGCTATCTGGTATACCACCGATTATTCCTATGATACTACCAGTCAAATGATAGCTGTTCCATTTGTTAATTCGATGTACAAGAATTAGGTTGTATGATGCTTGATCCGTAGCTGTCGTCAGATGTGGATCACATTACGTGGGTACCAATCGTCCCCATCATGTGAGGAGGAATTCATCGATGTGGATGGTTCCCCTTGAATGGGCAACCGCATCAACTGTCTTCGAATCCCAACACTGGCGTGCATATCATGACGGTTGAATGACCAGCGAGCTCAATCAATGCTGCGGGGGGACATTTTGAAGCTCAAACGACTGCACGATTCATGTCTACAGAAGTATTTACACACCTTGCCAAATCAAATCACCTAGATCCCTGTGTCTCGTCTTCAGTACCTGAGCCACAACACAACCACTCGGGAAACGTAACCGCAAGGGTAGCCCTGCCCGATCCTCGCTGATGTGATCCACTGTGAGTCTCACAATATAAGACCATGAAATCCACGCCTACCATTACACGAACCGTCCCAACTGGAGGTTGAGACTGATCGCTCACTTGTTGTGCCTAATAATACGTGGACTGTCATGACGTGATCTACCACCACCGGAAAAGGACACACTGGGCCTGCTTCTGTTGGATCCGTCGGACCTTGTCCGCTACGGGAAGCATCGTTATTCGGATGGCTGGGGTCTGCATCCTTTGGAGGCGAATTACGCTGTAACATGTGATGAGTCCCTGGATACAAATCTGAAGAACAACGAACCCGTGGGTCTACAATGGTGTTATTGTTCACTTGTTGTGCCTGATAGGGCGTGAGCTGTCATGACGAGTCTACCACACCAGAAAAAGACGTACCGGGCCTGCCTCCGTTGGATCCACAGGACCTTGTCTACTGCGAGGAGCAACTTTGTTCGAATGGCTGGAGTCCGCACCCTTTGTAGGCGATTTACGCTGTAATGCATGCACGTGTGATGAGTCCCTGCATACAAGTCCGAGGAACAACGAACCTGTGGTTTTACGATAGCAATGGACTTTGCAACTGCTCGCTAAGATGATATGTTAGACACGCCGCATTCGATCGCTGGTCAAGAAGGAGCACTCACTCGCTTACGTCTAGCTGCAGCTATCCACGAAGGTCCCTCGTTTGCGGTGTCCACTCTTGCGGGTGACTGGGAACGAGAATGATGATCGGTAGACTGACACGACCTTGCGGAAGGTCGTTCGGGCTTATGTAAAGCCGGGTCCTTGTCATCCTTCTTGACCTTCATCTGTAACAACCTTTTGAACATCGGACTGCCTTTAGATGACTTGGCAGTATCAAGGTTTTTGTCTAGAGGTGCCGGAGGGGAGGCTATGGGTAGCACATCTGACGACTGTGGCACGGTATGGGACGTGCCAAGTGGCGGTGCATCGTCCTCGCGGGGACGGGTAGATGGTGCTGGAGACGGTGGCTGCAGCAGCGTCAACACGAAAGCAAGAGGAGTATATGGTAATCACAAACCTCATCGAAATCGAACTGAGGAGCGGCCGCACTTGATGGCACTTCCACCTAAGCCGCCGTGAGACCTTGCTTCGAGGGGGGAAAAAATAGATGGATACCTCGAGGATATCGCTATCGTTGTCTTCGCCATGCGTCTCAGACTGGAGCGGACTGGATTTGTGAGGTTGCTCCTGGTATGCGGACACAATGAAGCCAGTGCAATGGATGTGGTGACGGAATGACGAAATCTTACTGCAGTGGAGTCAGATAGTTTGTCATTGTCGCCAACCGAGGTCGAGGGCTGCTCGTCTAGCTGTTGTTCTTCATGAGTAGATGCCTAATGTAGTGTGTTAACACGGGAGACAGAATGGGGCCTATCTGACACAAAAAAACTGTGATGCTTACAAGGAATTGACCATCGAGGTTGCGGATGGTGATTTTCCCATCACGTCGTCCAGTCGCAAGATAGCGAGTATCTGGGGAGATGGCAATCGAGTAAATGTTTTCGGTCTCCTGGATGACAGGGATGATGAGGGAGAGAGTCGATGGGTCCAGGAAAATGATGGAATGTGATGCATAGGTAGCAATGAATTTCTCACTGGTGGCTAGCGCGATAGACTTAACGTCGCCACCATTGAGAATTGGCGATTTAGCAATCTGCGACCCAGAGGAAGTATCGAAAGACTTGATGGTGTTGTCCTTCAATGCGGCAAAAATTCGTTGGCCATCGTTGGACCACGCAAGTGGAGTCATTAGTCCCGATGACGGTGCGGTAGCCTCGATCACAATAAGCTGGTCACCATTATGACTGTCGAAAATGCTGATTGAGCCACCATCGCGGGCAGTGGCAATGCGCTCGCCCTTGGGGGAGAATTTTATTCCTACGACAAAACCATCATTGTTGAGCAGATTGATGAGTCTCTTCCCACTTGTGATGCTCCAGATGCTTGCTTGGTTGGATGAAGTCCCAGTTGCAAACCTAGTCGAGTCCGGGGAGACATCCACTGCGAAAATCGCATCTATGCCGTCCACCTCGGTGACC
>JBBPRF010001039.1:0-11679 GCA_038092875.1 Lanmaoa pseudosensibilis | reverse complement strand
TCCCTTGACAAAGTTGTGGATGAAAGTATTAAGGCCAGGCCACCAGAAATCACATTATAATAGGTTCTGGGTGTAAAAGATACCTCCATGCCCACAGGTGGCACTTTTGTGAATTGATTTCACAATGTCAGTACAGTGAGGCAGGGGGACAAAGAGTCTTCCTTGGAAGAAGAGTTTTGAATCTTCAAATAGCCAGTCATGGGTGGTGGTGTGTGGAAAGAGGGACCTCCCATCATTTAATGCATTGAGTGCTGTCGTGACAAGGGGGTCAGACAGGGAAGATTGTGCTATTTTCTCCAGGATAGCTGTGTTAATGGCATTGATAAACAGGGAAGGGGGGAGAAGGGTGACTTCTTGGTTGTCATTGGAAGTGTCTATTAGATCTCGTCAAGAAAGGGCATCAGCTGGACCCATCTATGACCCCGGGGTAGTCTGATAGGAAATGTCAAAATCCTGGAGGAATAGCATTCAGTGGGCCTGTCATCAAGATAGTTTATGGGGTTGCTTGAAGTAGGATAGGTTCTTATGGTCAGTGATGACAGAAACAGGGAAAGAAGTTCCCTGGAGGTAGTGTTGCCATTCTTCTAAGGCGTGGATCATGGTGAGGAGTTCTCTGTCATAAATGTCATAATTTCGTTCAGCAGCGGATAGGATTTTTGAAAGGAAGGCACAGGGGTGCAAATCCCCATTCTCATCTTTCTGCATAAGAATTGCTCCAGTGGCAGTCAGGAAGGCGTCAGTCATGACAAAGAACAGTTTGAGCATATTGGGCATAAGGAGTACAGGGCGGTGGATGAATGCTTCTTTGATGGTGAAGAAGGCATTTTGCTGGGTGACTCCCCATTCCCACTTGGTGTTTTTCTTGGTGAGGTTGTGGAGGGGTCAGGCTACACTTGAGAAGTCTGGGATAAATCTTCAATAGAAGTTACAGAATCCAATGAAGGATCGCACCCCCTTTACTGAGGTGGGGGGTTTCCATTCGTTGATAGCTTTTAGCTTGGTGGGGTCCATCTTTACCTGTCCTTCTCATACAATCATTCCGAGATATTCCACTTCGTCAACATTGAAAAAGCACTTTTCCAGCTTTAGGAAGAGTTTGTGCTCACAGAGTCATTGGAGGACCTTTCGAGTTTGCTCCTGGTGTAAGGTTTCACTACTGGAGTGGATGAGGATGTCATCCATATAGATGACGAGCCACCCTTCCACCATCATATCGGCGAAGGTATGATCCATCAGGGCTTGGAAAGTGAAAGGGGAGTTGCACAAGCTGAAGAACATCATGGTTGGTTTGAAGAGGCCGAAGGGAGTAATGAATGCTGCTTTCCAATGATCTTCGGGTCGTATGAGGACATTATTGTATCCCCATCTGATGTCCATTTTAGTGAAGATTTTTGATCCCTTGAGTTTATCCATGAGGTCAGAGATCAGGGGGAGTGGGTAAGCATTTTTGACAGTGAAGGAATTGATATATCTGTAATCCTGGCAGGGGTATAGTGAACTGTCTTTCTTAGGTACAAAGAAGAAGGAAGCAGCTTGTGGGGATTTTGATGGGGTGATCTTTCCTGAGGCGAGGTGTTTGTCTATGAAAGCTCGACAGGCTTCAGTCTCCTTAGGGTTTAGGTGATAGGCCTTTGCTACTTTCAGGAGGAAATCTTTGTTGAGCTCAATGGCGTGATTGAAGGCTTGAGAAGGGGGAAGCTTGTCTATAGTTTTCTTTTTAAAGACATCACTGAAAGAGAAGTATGGAGTGGGTAGCTCGCTCTTCTTTTTTTCTTCTTTTTGTGCAAGTTCCGTGGCAATGGTAGTTTTGTGAATGGAGTGAGAGGTACATTTTTCCCAGAATTGCAATATTTTGCGATCGGGGTCAAGGTCTAGATAGCGTACTAGGTACCGTTGGGAGACCGATCGGGGTGAGTTGTGACATGGCTTGGTAAGGTGGTCTGGAATATGTACTTTTCCAGTCGTCCAGTCTATGGTGGGATTAACCTCCCTTAACCAAGGTAATCCTAGGATCATGTTCTCTTTTCTGCAGTTCAGAATGTAGAAATCTTGTTTTCATTCGATTTCGGCTATATGGATAAAAAGGGTGACTTTATAACAGATGACTCCTCCTTGGTTGCTCGTTCCATCTACGTTTTGTGCTCAGAGGGGTTTGAGAAGGCGAGTCTGAGGGTAATGTCTTTTTTGAACGAGATCTCAATCAATGAAACATCCAGTGGCTCTGCTATTGATGAGGGCGAAAGTGTTGATGATTTGTACTCCTTCCCTTGGAAAAATAGAAATGGAGATTCAGATTTCCAGGGCTTTACAGTCTGATACTATTACAGGAGTAATAACTTGTGGAGAAGAAGACATTGTTACTTCCCTCCCTTTCAAAAATCCTCAACCTTCTCTATCTTGGCGAATGCCACGGTTTCTTCCTCAACTGGAGTTTCTTTCTCTTCCTCGAAACAGGTTTTGAGAACTTTGAGGACATCTTCCTTGGAGACTTTTCTGTCATCCAGTTTCTTTATGTAGGAGTCGATAGGAGAAGTTCTTGCTGCCCTAATCTGAGTGGTAGGTTTGGTGGGAGGAGTGACAGAGGTGGGTGGTTTGCTAGGGCGGGAAGGATGGTTGGTAGTCCTGCAACCCACTTTGTGGCAAATGAAGCAGCAATTTTCCCTCATGTGTCTTGCCCTTTCCATAGGGGAGAGTCTGACAGCATCGACATCCATAGCATTAGGGTCTCTGTGGGAGGAAGAGGAGTGGGAGAATGGGAGGAAGGTCCTCTTATCTTGGAGGTCAGAGATGCAGCAGAAGTTGGCATGGAATTGAGTGGCTTTGGTGATCCAATCCCTTAAGGTGGAAGAAACAATTTCCATGGAGAGGACTTGCTCAGAAAGTTTGGAGTCCAAGCCCCAAATAAACCATTCAATGAGTGCATTCTTGTCTTTGAAGCCAGACTTGGCTGCTAAGAGTTGGAATTCCAAGACATACTTCTTGAATCCATCTTTCTTGTCTTGGTAGTTTTGTCTGAGGTTTCCCAGCTTGACTCTTGCCTTGGCAGCTACATCGTAGGGGAAAAAGGTTTTCCTAAAGTCTTCCACCATCTTGGCAAAAGTTTTGTCCTCTTCTTTGATTCCTTTGTCCAAGAGTTTTAAGTACCATCCTTCGGAGAAGTCTCTTCCTCATCCTTTGCTCATCTTACTCAGGGAGACGAGGAGTTAGTGTCATCACTATAGAGGGTTTCATTCATCTTCAAATAGGCTGCCATGACCAAGATCCATCTGGATGTATCATTCGGGTCTCCAGAGAAGTCATTAGGGAGACCAGCTTTTAACTTGGTCTTTCTAGCTGGGGTGTCTGCCATCTCCACGTCTACGGGTGTAGGAGAGTTTGCTCAAGGGGTGTCAAAGTTGTCAAGGGGTTCGTCTCTGGGTGGCTCAATTCCAAGGGGTTCTTCTGGTTCAGGCGAATCTACGCAATAGCCTCTTTTGCCGACTCTGGAAATGTTGGGCAAGGTTTCATGCGTCTGCTAGATAGCAGAGGTGTAAGGACGAGCTAGTTCTTTTGTTACGCTGAAGCACAGCTTCTAGCTATAGCGACCACTTATAGAAGTAGGTTGAAGTCTTGTAGAGTGAATAGAGGTCTCAGCATTTAAGATCACAATCTATAAGGCTGGAAGACTAGAAACTACACTTGGATTGTGTAGAACTAGCTGAGGGATAGTAGTACAAGGGCAGCATATTTATAGGGTTAGCTGTGGAGCACGGACCAAGTGGTGTGCCACAGCAAACTACTGGAAGGGAAAACAAAGGGAGTCCACAGAGGGGAAAACCCTTGAAAGGAAAGAGGCTGTCTGTTTGAAAGTTCTCAAAGGGAAAATCAGTACTCGAGAACCAAGCTATCAAAAGGCTGTAGGTGAAGTCTAGGTTGAGATGCATGAGAGAGAAACAGAAAGGAGAATGGTTCTTGTCAATGCCGTATGGAAAGTTTGTAACATTACCCCCCAAGTAAATGGGAAGTGACCTCACTTGCCACATTTCAATCTCCATTCCTGGCTGGGCATCGATGACTAAAATGTCCAGGTCTCTGACAAAAAATGCATTGTCTAGCAGGACAGGCCCATTGGGTGTGGCCAGGAGCATTATGCCCACAATGAGTGCACTGATAACTGGGGCAATGCTGGTAAGTATGACCTGGGTTGTCGCAGGAGAAATAGGCAGGTTCCGGAGGAGGAGATGGATCAGGGGAAGGAGCCCCATTAAGAGGCTGTCTGACAGGGGAGTGATGTCCAGAAGAGGGAGAGGATTGGGGTTGTTCGCCATCATTGGAATAGCTGGCAGGGTCAGATGGTCTGGAAGAGGTGACCCAGAAGAATCCTCGTTCTGCAGCAACTGGATCAGCAAGGGAGTTTAGGACGTCCACATAGTAAGAAGAGGGGAGTGCAAGAACAACTGAGATAAAACCTGCTCCATTAAGGAGGTCGAGGGCACTAGCATGTAACTCCTCTAGGTCCTGGAGTGCAGTGGCTGCAAGCATAAGATCATATTGATCTTGGTAGAACAGCCATTGAAGATAGAAATGAAGGGAGGAGAGAGTGAGGTAAATGCATACTAGCTGGGTGTGGATGGGGGCATAAGATGGGTAGGTAGGGAGGTTCACTGTGACAGTGGGGTTGTCTAGGAGGGAGGTGAAGAGAATTTGTCTTTGCAAAGGAGTAAGGGAAAGGAGAAGGGAGTGAAAGAAGTTTGGGTTTGACATGGAAGGAATTGTAACACTGAGAAAAGAGGATGGGAGGAAAGGGAGAAGGAAAAGGGGTATTTTTTATATATACAGGCAAGAGAGGGAGAGGGAATTGGTATCTGTTCATTGGCTAAAGCTGCCGTGATTGTGGCATCAATTTCTATCTGATCTGGTGGGGGAGGATAAAAGGCCCCTGGGAATTGGGTGAGGGCTGAATTGGGATGGATGTAGGGGAGTCCAGGCCACACCAGAAAGGCAGGGTCAAGGCCAGGGAGAGCTCCATCAGGGAGGATTGCTCCGATGGGTGCTGTTTCAGTGGGGGGATTCTAGGGGGGCGGGGTCTGTGTTCCATCTGTTGACAGGTGGGTCCCAGGGGGGAAGTTCTTCTTTGTTATTTTCTTCAGTGGCGGGGGGTTTCCAGATGTTGGGAGTAGGTGGTGGGGCGTGGGGGGCGTCGGGGGCAAAGCAGGTAGTATGGGGGTCATCCCAGATGATGCGGAGGTAGGCATGGCCAATGCGTATTTCAAAAAAGAACTTTTGGCGATAGAGGAAAGCAAGGAGAGGGAGGAAGGTGAGGAGGATGAGGGAGGTAGTGATGGCATTCACTGGTGATGGGGTTATTTTCGTTTGGGGGGAAAGGCTTTTGGATGACGAAGCTGATAGGCTCGGAGGAGTGGTTGGGTGTTTTTAAGGTTTCCCTCAGGCTCCCAGGTGTTTTCAGCAGAGAAGTGGCCTTTCCACAATACGAGGTATTGCTGTCTTCCAAGCAAGCCTCTGTGGGAGAGAATGGAAGTGATTTCAAATTCTTCATCTCCATCAATAAGGTCTGGAGGGGGATTGGTAAAGTTTTTTCTGTGTTTGGTGGTCTCCTGATAGGAAGATAAAAGGGAGGTGTGAAATATGTCTTGTATTTTCCAAGAAGGGGAAAGACATAATTGATACACCACTGGGGAGATTATGTGGGAGATTTCGAAGGGTCCTTCCCTCCTTGGAGCAAGTTTCTTTGATGGGTACCTGAGGTGGAGATTACGTCCTTCTAGCCATACCTTATCTTCTACTCTCCATGGGCAGAATTTAAAGGAAATCCATTCCTTCATTAGGCATTGGGATTTTTCATGACAGGCGATGGCTTCAGAGCGGGCTTCGGATAGGCCGGAGAGGGGTTTTTCCAGGGCAGGTAGGAAGGTCTTTCCAACCGGGGGGTAGGAGTGGGATTCAAATCCTAGAATTAGGGAGAATGGGGATTGTCCAGTGGACGAATGGGGGAGAGAGTTGTGAGAGAATTCAGCAATAGGAAGGAGTTCAGCCCATTGCTCCGGATGTCCTTCACAGAAGATATGGAGATAGGTTTCTAATTCTTGGTTGACCTGTTCGGTTTCTCCATTGGTCTGAGGGTGATAGGTGGAGGAAAGGGCGAGGTTGTATTTCAAGAGGCGGGAGAGTTCTCTGGCAAATGCAGATGCAAACTGTGGTCCTCTGTTGGATATGAGTCAGTTGTGAAGTCTGTAGTGATGGAATACATGTTTAAAAAAGAGGAGGGCTACTCCTGTGGCATCCATGGTTTTGTGACAAGGGCAGAGTATTACCCCCTTTGTAAGGCCATGGTCAACCATGACCATCATGAAATCATAACCCAAGGCAAGGGGTAAATCAGTGATAAGGTCAATGGAGAGCTGTTGGAAGGGGCAGGACACACCAGGGAGGGGGGTGAGGGGGGGAATGGTAGGATGAGTATTCACTTTGTTAGCCTGACAAGTGGCACATCCTTTGACAAAGTTGCGGACAAAAGTATTAAGGCCGGGCCACCAGAAATTGTGTTGTAATAGGTTCTGGGTGCAAAAAATACCCCCATGCCCACAGGTGGCACTTTCATGAATTGATTTCACAATGTTGGTATGGTAAGGCGGTGGGACAAAGAGTCTTCCTTGGAAGAAGAGTTTTGAATCTTCAAATAGCCAGTCATGGATGGTGGTGCATGGAAAGAGGGACCTCCCATTGTTTAAGGCATTGAGTACTGTCACAACGAGGGGGTTGGACAGGGAAGATTGTGCTATTTTCTCCAGGATAGTGGTGTTAATGGTACCGATAAACAGGGAAGGGGGGAGAAGGGTGACTTCTTGGTTGTCGTTGGAAGTGTCTATTAGGTCTCGTCAAGAAAGGGCATTGGCTGGACCCATCTGTGACCCTGGGGTAGTCTGATAGAAAATGTTGAAATCCTGGAGGAATAACATTCATCGGGCCTGTCATCGAGATAGTTTATGGAGTTGCTTGAAGTAGAATAGGTTCTTATGGTCAGTGATGACAGAGACAGGAAAAGAGGTCCCCTGGAGGTAATGTTGCCATTCCTCTAAGGCATGGATCACGGCAAGGAGTTCTCTGTCATAAATGTCATAATTCTGTTCAGTGGTGGATAGGGTCTTTGAAAGGAAGGCACAGGGGTGCAAATCCCCACTCTCATCTTTCTGCATAAGAACTGCTCTGGTGGCAGTCAGGGAGGCGTCGGTCATGACAAAGAACGGTTTGAGCATATTGGGCATAAGGAGTACAGGGCAGTGGGTGAATGCTTCTTTGATGGTGGAAAAGGTATTTTGCTGGGCAACTCCCCATTCCCACTTGGTGTTTTTCTTGGTGAGGTCGTGGAAGAGTCGGGCTACACTTGAGAAGTCTGGGATAAATCTCCAATAGAAGTTACAGAATCCAATGAAGGATCTCACCCCCTTTACTGAGGTGGGGGGCTTCCATTCATCGATAGCTTTTAGCTTGGTGGGGTCCATCTTTACCTGTCCTTCTCATACGATCATTCCAAGATATTCCACTTCATCAATGTTGAAAAAGCACTTTTCCAACTTTAGGAAGAGTTTGTGCTCTTGGAGTCATTGGAGGACCTTTTGAGTTCGCTCCTGGTGTAAGGTTTCATTACTGGGGTGGATGAGGATGTCTCCATATAGATAATGAGCCACCCTTCCACCATCATATCGGTGAAGGTATGGTCCATCAGGGCTTGGAAAGTGGAAGGGGAGTTGCACAAGCCGAAGAACATTACGGTTGGTTCGAAAAGGCCAAAGGGAGTAATGAATGCTGCTTTCCAATGATCTTCGGGTTGTATGAGAACATTATTGTATTCCCATCTAATGTCCATTTTAGTGAAGATTTTTGATCCCTTAAGTTTATCCATGAGGTCAGAGATCAGGGGGAGTGGGTAAGCATTTTTGACAGTGAAGGAATTGATATATCTGTAATCCTGGCAAGGGCATAGTGAGCCGTCTTTCTTAGGTACGAAGAAGAAGGGAGCAGCTTGTGGGGACTTCGATGGGGTGATCTTTCCCAAGGCAAGGTGTTTGTCCACAAAAGCTCAACAAGCTTCGGTCTCCTTAGGATTTAGGGGATAGGCCTTTGCTACTTTCAGGAGGAAATCTTTGTTAAGTTTAATGGCATGGTCGAAGGCTTGAGAAGGGGGAAGCTCATCTATAGTTTTCTTTTCAAAGACATTACTGAAAGAGGAGTATGGAGTGGGTAGCTCACTCTTCTTTCTTTCTTCTTTTTGCGCAAGTTCCATGGCAATGGTAGTTTTGTGAATGGAATGTGAGGTACATTTTTCCCAGAATCGCGATATTTTGTGATCAGGATTGAGGTCTAGGTACCATTGGAAGACTGATCGGGGTGAGCTGTGACATGGCTTGGTAAGGTGATCTGGAATGTGTACTTTTCCAGTTGTCCAGTCTATGGTGGGGTTAACCTCCTTTAACCAAGGTAATCCTAGGATCATGTTCTCTTTTCCACAGTTCAGAACATAGAAGTTCTGTTTTCGTTTGATTTCAGCTATATGGATAAAAAGGGTGACTTTATGATGGATGACTCCTCCTTGGTTGCTCGTTCCATCTACATTTTGTGCTTGGAGGGGTTGGAGAAGGTGAATCTGAGGGTAATGTCTTTTTTGGATGAGGTGCTGATCAATAAAACACGCAGTGGCTTCGCTATCAATGAGGGCAAAAGTGTCGACAATTTGTGCTCCTTTCCTTGGAAAAATGGAAATGGGGATTCAGATTTCTGGGGCTTTACAGTCTGATACTATTACAGGAGCAATAACTTGTGGAGGAGAAGACATCGTTACTTCCCTCCCTTTCAAAAATCCTTGACCTCCTCTATCTTGGCGGATGCCATGGTTTCTTCCTCAACTGGAGTTTCTTTCTCTTCCTCAAAACAGGTTTTGAGAACTTTGAGGACATCTTCCTTGGAGACTTTTCTGTCGTCCAGTTCCTTTATGTAGAAGTTGATAGGAGAAGTCCTTGCTGCCCTAATTTGAGTGGTGGGTTTGGTGGGAGGAGTGATGGAGGTGGGTGGCTTGCTAGGATGGGAAGGATAATTGGTAGTCCTGCAACCTACTTTGTGGCAAATGAAGCAGCAATTTTCCCTCATGTGTCTTGCCCTTTCCACAGGGGAGAGTCTGACAGCGTCGACATCCATAGCATTAGGGTCTCTATGGGAGGAAGAGGAGTGGGAGAATGGGAGGAAGGTTTTCTTATCTTGGAGGTCAGAGATGCAGTGGAAGTTGGTGTGGAATTGAGTGGCCTTGGCAATCCAATCCCTTAAGGTGGAAGGGACAGTTTCCATGGAGAGAACTCACTCAGAAAGTTTGGAGTCCAAGCCCTGAATAAACCATTCGATGAGTGCATTCTCATCTTTGACACCAGACTTGGCTGCTAAGAGTTGGAATTCCGAGACATACTTCTCGAATCCATCTTTCTTGTCTCAGTAGTTTTGTCTGAGGTTTCCCAGTTTGACTCTTGCCTTGGCAGCTATGTTGTAGGGGAAAAAGGTTTTCCTAAAGTCTTCCACCATCTTGGCAAAAGTTTTGTCTTCTTCTTTGATTCCTTCATCTGAGAGTTTTAAGTACCATCTTTCGGAGAAGTCTCTTTCTCATCCTTTGCTCATCTTACTCAGGGAGATGAGGAGTTTAGCGTCATCACTATAGAGGGTTTCATTCATCTTTAAATAGGCTGCCATGGCCAAGATTCATCTGGATGCATTATTCAGGTCCGTGGAGAAGTTGTTGGAGAGACCAGCTTTTAACTCAGTTTTTCTAGTTGGGGTGTCTGCCATCTCCATGTCTACAGGTGTAGGAGAGTTTGCTTAAGGGGTGTCAAGGTCGTCAAGGGGTTCATTTCTGGGTGGCTCAATCCCAAGGAGTTCTTCTGGTTCAGGTGAATCTACACAATAACCTCTTCTGCCGACTCTGGAAATGTTGGGCAAGGTTTTGTGCTTCTGCTAGATAGCAGAGGTGTAAGGATGAGCTAGTTCTTTTGTTACGCTGGAGTGCAGTTCCTAGCTATAGCAACCACTTATAGGAGTAGGTCAAAGTCTTGTAGAGCAAATAGAGGTCTCAGCACTTAAGATCACAATCTATAAGGCTAGAAGACTAGAAACTACACTTGGATTGCGTAGAACTAGCTGAGGAATAGTAGTACAAGGGCAGCGTATTTATAGGGTTAGCTGTGAGGCATGGACCAAGTGGTGTGCCACAGCAAACTACTGGAAGGGGAAACAAAGGGAGTCCGTAGAGGGGAAAACCCTTGAAAGGAAAGAGGCTGTCCGTTTGGAAGTTCTCAAAGGGGAAATCAGTACTTGAGAACCAAGCTATCAAAAAGGTTGTAGGTGAAGTCTAGGTTGAGATGCATGAGAGAGAAACAGAAAGGAGAACAGTTCTCGTCAATGCTGTATGGAAAGTTTGTAACATTACCCCCCAAGTAGGTGGGAAGTGACCTCACTTGCCACATTTCAATCTCCATTTCTGGCTGGGCATTGATGACTAAAATGTCCAGGTCTCTGACAAAAAACACATTGTCTAGCAGAACAGGCCCATTGGGTGTGGCCAGGAGCATTATGCCCACAATGGGTGCACCAATAGCTGGGGCAATGCTGGTAAGTATAACCTGGGTTGTTGCAGGAGAAACAGGCAGGTTCCAGAGGAGATGGAGTAGGGGAAGGAGCCCCGTTAAGAGGCTGTCTGACAGGGGAGTAATGTCCAGAAGAGGGAGAGGATTGGGGTTGTTCGCTGTCATCGGAATAGCTGGCGGGGTCAGATGGTCTGGAAGAGGTGACCTGGAAGAATCCTCGCTCTGCAGCAACAGAATTAGCAAGGGAGTTTAGGACATCCGCATAGTAAGAAGGAGGGAGTGCAAGGACAACTGAGATGAAACCTGCTCTGTTAAGGAGGTTGAGGGCGCTAGCGCATAACTCCTCTAAGTCCTGGAGTGCAGCGGCTGTGAGTGTAAGATCATATCGATCTTGGTAGAACAGGCGTTGAAGGTAGAAATGAAGGGAGGAGAGCGTGAGGTAAACATATACTAGCTGGGCATGGATGGGGGCATAAGATGGATAGGTAGGGTGTTATGATCCTATTGCGAACAACAAAATCCACAAGGCTCAGACAAGTTTCGCAGTGTACACGGCTACTGGCACAAGGATATGTGGAGCTTCACCCAAGTTCAACACTGGCCTACAAGGAGGAAGTACTCCAGGCAATGACCAGATGGTGGTAAATGAAATGGATTAGACTGGGGAATCCAGTCACAAGTGTCTAGCTTATATATGTTACAGGCGCACACACAGACCATGCTGTGTGTGAGGGGATCTACTAAGTATGGTAAGATGAAAGAAGTATTCGTGTAAATGACAGCATGAGATAAAAAGCAGAAATGACTATGGGAATAGATAAGGTGTAAAGCAAGACGGAGATGAAAACCATGAGGCGTGTCATGTGATTAGGTCTAGACCCTGGTCACCTGATAGTTTCTCATGATCACATGTACTAGTCACGTGACTGGTAAAGGTGAAGTGATAAGTTCAAAAAAGTTTGAAAATATTCATATTATAACAAGACTAGGTAGCTATGAGTCAATCTATTATTAGCCACATTTATCCATCTTCCAGAAGAAAATGGCACTTGCCTTGCAT
>JBBPRF010001038.1:0-11683 GCA_038092875.1 Lanmaoa pseudosensibilis | reverse complement strand
GTGTAAGAGAGGGAAATGTAGCTAAATATAGTGTCTAGATGCTCCAGGTCACGTGCAAGCTCAGGGGCTCCGCACTTGTCCGCTTTTTTACAAATATTCTTCATACATAAGTCTTATCAATCATTTAATTGTGGGTCAATTACCAAATATGGTAATAAGAGCGGCCGGATCTGACAAATACACTGTATTACCTTTTTAGGAAAAAAGGAATCATAAGAATCGGTCCACGGGAACCCTTGCATTTGTTGCATGTAAAATAGTGTGGCCAATGCACCATTGGCCAGGGGTGCCAGCCAATAGACTATTCGTATTGCACATTTGGGTACCCCTCCAAAATGCGCAGTAGAGCTGATCCAAAACATGCCCTAACCATGGGTTAACCCTGACCTATTCACAAAAAAGGTATAGTATCGCTTACCGTTGTCTGTGTAAAGCGGGGGAAAGTAAGGTGCGATCGTGCAAGCAAAGTGGCGGGAATCTAGCGAGGTAGCACAAGGAGTGTAGAGAGAAACATGTCCCAGGAGGAATAAATATAGTCGGGAGAAGAATAGCGTGCCAATGTATTAGTGAATCGCTCCTCTGCCTTCGTTCATCGGCGAGCTATGGCCGTGCATGCCAAAACACCACAGTATTCACCAAAACCGAACAGCAGCGAGCGCACAAAAGTGTCATGGATTGAGGCGCAGCAGGGGTATAGGCACGCGCGGTAAAAGAACGGAAGAGGGGCCAGGAGGTTGTGGCGCAAGGTATAGGTCACGCTGGAGTGCCTTGAGTTCGAGCATATCCCTGACAGTCTCGTTCAGCCTGTAAAGCACAGCGGAGGTTAAGTAGCGGGACTCACCCATAAGTCAGCTGCGGCGCCACCGGTACGGGACTACGATCCCAATCGTCAGCTTCGTGTACTTCCTCGGTACCGTCGGCACAAAATGCAACATGTTTCTTCATGGGTGGAATATACCGTCAGCACACAGATGGGGATGCAGATACGGGGCCACACACCAACTGTGGAGAGGTGACAAGGTTGGAGTGTTAACACAGTCCGACCAGAAAGCCACACACGTACTTTCTATTGACGGGAATGTCAGTATGTACTTGACGTGATCTCTCGAAGGAACGTACAATTGCATTGACACGGAAATTGCGTATGCAAGCCCGAGTGTCGTCATCTACTTCCGGTGTATTAATCATCGCTTTCTTCCCGTCCTTCTTTTCGAGCAAAATCTGAAACCGCCCACCACATTCCTGACTACTCCCACCAAGGAATTAAGTTCTGTCACCTGATGACCACCAATGCGCTTACCAGTCGACGGAACCCTCGGTAAGCCAACCAGACCAATCGGCGAGATTTCGACAATCTACCTTGTTCAAAGCGCCACACAAGTGACACTTGTATAGTTTGCACGAGCGTTGTTTCTGTTGAAATATAACGCGCATAATCAGCTTTGTTCCTGCGTCGATACTTGGCCATCGGGAGGCCTCGCCGGTCACTTGAACGACCTGTGCACCCTTGTCGATGGATAGATCATAAAGTCCCGCTTCAAAATACCGCTTCTGAACGAGCGCGTCGCGGCACTTGTTCTTCAACACCACCTTCAGCATCGCTTGGAGTTGCTGCATGAACCAACATCGTCAACCCTCACGTGCACACGACAGATTCAGGCTACATTCCTCACCTGAAACGAAGTACAGCATTCCATAAATATCGGGTGCTCCCGCCCTGTCGCATCGACGAGCGTCACAAACTGAAGCACTTGCATGGCTGTCGGGCTGGCCACGGGCGTTCGTCCTCCTATCTTTGCAGCGTGCAGCTGAATGAGCCTGTCAAGCTTATTCATGATCTGTACTGCATTCTTGCTCGACGACCGTCTACCGCCAACAGTCACTTGACACTTTTCTCGTTTGCGCTGCATGAAAGACGGAGAAAAGGGAGGGGAATGATCATAATCAGCGGGGAACTAACTTCGGATTCAGAGTACAACGAACGGGGCAATTTCTGAAACGTCGGCGTGTATTCGTCATGTCACCGTATCCTTGACCACTGATCGCAGAGTTAGAAGTTCCGAATGCGAGCGTATGACGCTCCGACTTTGAACCTGAGCTTAAACCTTGTCTTGAATTTGATTCGTGGATGACAGCGAGCGGACGCTTTCTGCGAACGGCGATGACCTTGGACAGACTGCTCGCGAGGGATTGGAGATATTCCATGAGCCAGAAATTTTTAAAATGACTCGGAGATGGATGGTATTAGGAGAGGTCGAGGTGGAAGTGCAATCACGCTCGGTTGGAAAGAAATGAAAGAGAGGATGGGGCTTATTGGGAATGGGAGGACCATGAGGTACACGACAGCTGCGTTAGTTTCGCCGAGGATGCATTGGTCGCTGTACAGGATGGAACATCTCGGAGAAACTTGGAATGCGTGTGAAGCCGCCACCAAAGTCGGCCGATACAAAGTGCTCCGAATGAGCCGACAGACTCTAATAATCAGTCAACTACCGTATCGTCCATGGGGAACTTACTGAAAGAAACCATTCTACGTATAAATACCCCGTATGGTATACGATCCAGGTCCGAAGAACAATTAAAGAAACATCCAAAGCACAAGCGATTTGAAGAACAGACAACAACAAAAAGAGCAGAACAAGAAAAATGATATGCACTAGGTTAACGAATGACCATGTTTAACCACGTCCGTCAGGGACTAACGTCCTTCAGATTATTTGTTGCTGACACGTGATGTAGTGGATAGGAGTTGCTATTGTCGCGTGCTATTACTGCGCGTGTTCACGAGAATGCGATGAAAGGAGTGTGGTTGGTAGTGAGTGTGTTGAAAAAGGCCTCTCTAAGGCCAAGGGCGGGCGACGTGGTTAATAGCTGTGGTCATGCCGAGACGGTTACAAATTGGTCGAACATACGGATGCAGCAATGCGAGATAGAGTGGTGCTACCCAGGAACAAAAGATTCAGCCCAACCTGAAACAGAGAGGGAACAACGCACGTACGCCGCTAAAGGATTCAACCACGTTCGGTTTACATTCAGTGTCACGGGACTGTACTGTTGTCCTGAACGAGATAGTGCCATATAGGATAGAATATAAAGAGGCACAACAAGGCCGAGATGACCAAGATTAATACACTGACATTCACGAAACCCCGCAAAGCGATTCCAGATGACATGTAGAGCGGGGTGTCATCAGACGGATCATGCAAGGCGTCGTCGTCTTCGGGAGTGGTTATGTGAAGATTTGGGTCAAAGGGGTAGGGAATGAGCTTGTGCGGTGTATGAGCACCAGAAGGGTATTTTGAGTCGTAGGACACAGTGAATGCAGATTCTCCTGAGTTGGAGAGGACAGATTTGCGGTTCGGGTATGGAGGGGATGAGGTACGTAGTTCATCGTCGTTAGCCAGCCGGTATAGAATCATGGAGGTGCGATTCGGGGTGAGGGAAGAGCGCTGGGAAGCGAGGGCTTGGCATTCTTCGGAAGCGACGCGGTTAAAGGTCATACTTTGTCTAGATTGGACACGAGAGCCAAGGAACAGCGAGGGGGGCCCAGATGGGTGAGCGGGTGCGTTGGGGTTAAGCGGGGAGGAGACGAAGCTTAAGCTGAGAGTGTGAGATCGCGGAGTTCCCGCTTGCCCATTGACTTCTGGAAGTAGCGGAAAGTCGACGCTGGCGGTGCTGGGTGTCCTCGCTGAATGGGTATGAGGGATATCAGAGTCGCTATCAGTGTGCTCCAAGGTAACTTGTGTCGGAGAGGCGAAGAGGTGCTGATGTGTTTCAGGGCTCGATGT
The DNA here is from genome assembly GCA_038092875.1 of Lanmaoa pseudosensibilis. Lineage (NCBI taxonomy): Eukaryota > Fungi > Basidiomycota > Agaricomycetes > Boletales > Boletaceae > Lanmaoa > Lanmaoa pseudosensibilis. The sequence goes on along the minus strand of JBBPRF010001038.1, from coordinate 7,895 downwards.
GGAGGCCATTCTCAGAACTGTGGAGGTGGTATACGTTCTGGAGAGGAAGAAAGGGGGTGCTCGAGGAGAGCACTGAAGGCGTGGGCTGAGCCAGTTGATATAACCACGGGGAGGACTTTGCCTTGTGACTCTGAGTGCTGGCTAGTTTTCGTTGACCGGCTACCATTCACCGTTCCTAGATTATGTAATCGACCGTTATCATCTACTTGCCCCCGCCGCTGTTGACGTCGTGTGCGCCGTGGTAGGCTGGTCGTCGCCGCCGCTGTCGATGGTGGTGGTGGTGAGTTTTATGAGTGTAGGATTGTGAATAGGGGGAAGAAGCTGGACGAAAAAATCATCACCTAAATCGACTCATGCCCGTCAATAAACCCCGCTTATGTGGATCAAGCGCCCGCCATGAATAGTCCTCCAACCACGCCAGACCACAATCAAACCACAATCTTCGATGATCACCTGAGCATGGCACGTGTGATGGATTGGAAAAGGGAGAGACAGGTCTCATCATCGACCAATCCGCAATCGTCGACGCGCGAGGCAAGGGTGCACCCTTCCAAATTCGGATCTGATCACGCAGGTAGACAAACCAGTACAACAACACATTCATGCACAGGAATCATGTCGCAGTAATCAAGCACTAGGCGCCCGATGTACAGATAAAAATGTTGTGGACGTACGCCATAAGATCACGACTCAGGGGATATCAACATGGATGTTGTCTGCATCCCATCCTCGTTGTCGGACAGCCTGGCATCCAACAGAGAGATTGTTCCAATGGACGCTGAAAGTCGCGGACAACTTTTGAGTGGTACCCTTTTTGTCCATGTGTTCGACGATGATCCGTATCTTCTCCCTGTGTCTCGTAAAATCCCGCAGTGCTCGCAAAAAACAAACCGCTCGTCATGACGTCTGTGTGCTGACAGGTATCGCAAGGAATGGCCATTATGCTATGGCGACAAGTAAATCAGGATCGTCACTGTAATCAATGTGACCATCGCATCTTTCGGTTGAATATATCGAAAGGTGATGAATGGAAGTAAGATCGCAAAACATGAACAGTTTATATACATACCTCCCCGCGTCATCATGGTTGATAGGAACGCACCAATTCTGCAGCTTGTCGATGGAGACGTGGATAATCATTGCGGCGTCGATTTAACGGAACCGCCAAAACAACAAACCAGCCTTGCCTCTCTACAAATGCAAGGATCCATTTGGAATCCATTCAAGTAGCTCAAATCCCAAACTTGAACGCATAGCTCAGGGGGCTGCCAGGGGGGTTAACACAGGTTGACTCGGATCAAGGAACAGGCGCACACGAGTGCATGTACACCACCGAAATGGAATGAATTTCCCCCTCGCCGTGGTCCATGGGAAGGCCGACGCACTCACACCTCGTCTTGAGAGTGGAAGGGAATTGGATCCTCGATCGCATCCGCCCTTCTGTTGACCGCTTGGTAATGACTGAGTGGTGATTAGTACGTAGAAATTTTCCGAGTCTGATTCGTTGAAAGTCTCGTGGCCCAGCAGGAGTATCATCACAAGACGAGTCAGTCATCCACGTTGAATCTGGAGGGTGGGAACTTGTCGGTTACGGGTCTGGAAGGTTCCGGTGCTCTTCTCACTCAACGTTTATCCAGTCATCTCGAAGTGACCATACTTGCTTGCGAAAAATCAGGATGACCAACTGGCTGACCTAACCTCCGGGGACAGACACAACCGGATACCGGGGACACTTGGCAGGATGGCAGCACCGGTTCGCGAATTCGGAGGGTCTACCTTACAAATCTTACTCCGAGGCTTGCCTATCAGCGTACCGGATCCGAGTCGCTGATCGCACGGATTCCATCACTATAAAATGCGCCAGCATGCACATCGAACAGTTCACTATCGCACAAAGCTTTTCTACCCACCACCGCACTTCGTAACCAGCATCAGCCATGGCCTCCATGCAGCAGACTCCCGCTCTCTTTAAGCCCATCAAGGTCGGCCGAATGACGCTCCAGCATCGTGTCGTTCTCGCCCCCTTGACCCGTTTCCGAGCGCATGCCTCCCATGTCCCAGGGCCTCAGCAAGCATCCTACTATTCTCAGCGCGCTTCTGCACCAGGGAGCCTGCTCGTAACAGAAGCCACCTTTATCTCCCATGATGCAGGAGGATACGCCCATGTCCCAGGCATCTACACTGAGGCACAAATCGAAGGTTGGAAAAAGGTATGCACGCTTTTCTTCCGCCACTGCCGATCCTCCCAAACCCACCTCACGGTGCGCTTATAACCACATCAGGTCACGGACGCTGTCCATGCCAAGGGATCATACATCTTCCTCCAACTCTGGGCACTTGGTCGTGCCGCTGATATAGATTTCCTTGAGGCACAGGATCCGTCGTCACCGTACGTCTCTGCATCGTCCATCACGTTGACCGGCAAGTCGAAGCCACCGCGTCCGTTGACCGAGGCCGAAATCAAGGATTACATCGCCGCATACGCAAAAGCAGCAAGCAACGCCGTACATGGTGCCGGATTCGATGGGGTAGAGGTACACAGCGCAAACGGTTACCTCTTGGACCAGTTCCTTCAAACAGTGTCCAACAAACGCACTGATAGATGGGGTGGAGACGAAGAAGGCCGCACGAGATTCACCAGGGAGGTCGTCGACGCCGTCGTGAACGCTGTCGGTGAAGACCGAGTTGGTATTCGTACCAGTCCCTGGAGCCCTTTCCAAGGTAAGGTCATTACGCTGGTCTGTACGCTGGCGTGTTCATTCCCATGCTCTCCAGACATGAAGATGCCCGACCCCCGACCGACCTTTGCATACCTCGCTACCGCTCTACGTGATAAGCACCCAAAGTTAGCGTATTTCCATGCGACCGAGCCTCGTGTGGGCGGGAACATGGACGTAACCTCAAACCCAGACGAGGACAATGACTTTTTGCGACAGATATGGAATGGTGGCGAAGGTGGTGAAGAAAGGATATTCATATCAGCTGGTGGATATACCCGCGAGACAGCATTGCGCACCGCGGAGAACAAGGGAGGGCTTATCGCCTTCGGCCGGCTGTATATACCAAACGTGAGTGTTCCCACTTTTTCGTTCTATTGCTCTTGTATCGCTCTGTGCTCATCCGTCGACTTGGTTATAAGCCCGATCTTCCAGTGCGGTTACAGAAGAGCCTACCCCTTACGCCTGGGGACCGGTCAACGTACTACCTGGTAGGAAACCTGACACCGTTGGGATACAACGATTGGCCATTCGCGCACGGCAGCGTTGAAGGGATAGATGGAAGGCTCTGAGGGAATGCTCGTTTAGACAAGACGACGAATAGACTACATCGTCGAATGTATTTGTAGCTGCTGGTGACATTGACTGTACCTTTAGATGTTGTCTACGCGCTCGACAACAGACCCACAAATTGGAACGCGAACGATCATACAGAGGTTACTCGCTTGGACTAGAGGGAGTGCGTATACCTTACAGAGAGAGATGGTCGGATGTGTACTATAGGATAAATTATTGAGAGGTTGATCGGCGATGGAATTGAATTGGCGGTCCAGAATGATGGCCTCCATTAGCACGGTCGCGATCATGATGATCCCGTTAAACGAACGTGAGATCGAGCAGCTATGGTACCGCTCGGGAAACAATCGTATGTCATGATTGTGTCTGTGTGCAACACGTCACAAGAAATCATTCTAGCACGCAACATATCTCGCGGAGTGGGTAACACCTAGAGCATTATGTAGTCAAATTGACTCGTGTGGCCAAGGAAGCGTCGGTGACAGCATCTCGGATGGAGTCTAACCCGACTGACACCAGTGACGAGCGTTGCCATTGCGTAACCTGGAGAGATAATGATTCGGATATGTGAAATGACTCGCAGAATGTCAATATCGTGTCACTGTTGTGTCGACCGTCGGACTCGGGGTAGTCGGGGCGGCCAGAGACTAGACTTATTGTAATAGAACTTATTGAATCCTGGTTGGGTGTAAGTTCCTTCCCCCTGCTACAGTCGACTCTTTAATAACCCATACCTCATATAACCCATACTCTGTGAAAACACATACATTTTCCATTTCCCAAAGTTCATTTTCAGTGCTTCTAGCCTCAATCAAAACCCATACTCTCCCATAAGCCATACCCCTGGGCCTATCCCGAGGGGTATGGGTTATTACAGAGTCCACTGCAGACATATATAGGGCACGGTAGATCTCTTTTCCTCCCCTTCCTCTCTCCCGCATTTTATGCTCATCCTCGTTCTATTTCGTCTGCATGCTTCGGTGTTTCTGCCCTCGCGGCGGTTTCCACTTTTTTTGAACGACACAAGAGCGTACTACCTCTGACGGTCCGAGACAATCTTCGTCTCGATCTCACGATTTTAACACCACTGGCACGGCTGTCACTCACAGCCATTCTCGACGTGAACCCTCTAACGAGGAGACTTCCGTCACTATCGAAATTCCGACATTCAAGATACCGTCCTGCATTTAACAATGGTACACTGTCGACAATGCTCGCCTCAATCTCCTTGATTTCTCCACCTTTGTGGGTGAAGTATGCGACCTTTGGCTTTCTGTCGATTGGGCGCCCGAACTACGACTCAACATGTTGTCATCCTGCCAGGGATCTCGTCCTTTTTATGGAATGGGCGGTTGATGTTCAGACGCAAAACTCGATTCTTGTCAACATTTCTTCCGGAAAGTAAAAGCTTCTTCAGGTGGAAGGTCCACCAAGATGAATCCATTTGCACCTGAGTCGCGCGCGTCTTGCACAGCCTTGTCCTCTCCGTATGCAAGAATGGGGTTGTGGTAACCTGAGGCAACTGCATCAGCCCGATGAGACCTCGGAGAATTTGACAGATGGCGCACCCATAAGGATCACTGGGACAGTCAAACCTTTGTCTCGGGCTGCTTTCACTTGCGAACGGGTCAGTGAATAATCGACTCCATTTTGCAGAGCGACCTGTTGTCCACGTTATGAGCTAGAGCATGGTGCTTATTGAGGTGTTTACCAGATTTGTCTCCTGGATGGCGTGTCCATCCGCGATGGGATCCGAGAACGGCATGCCCACTTCGATGATGTCCACACCACCGGCCTGCATCGCCAAGGGGGTTTGAGCCGTGTCTTGGGACCTCGGGTAGCCAGGGGTGACGAAAGTGACCAACACATGGCTGCCTGCGCGTTTTGTTTGGAATACCGCTTTTATTGCTTCCAAATTTTCGATGATAAGTTGAGACGCTGAGAGAGGTTCGTTACTAAAGAGTTGATATGTAGATAGAAAGGTGAGTTGCACGAGATTCTCCGAGTCCTTATGCATCAGTGATCGAGTCACGAATGCAGTGATCATGCCATCATATCGCCGGCCCATCAACCCGAGCGCAGCAATGGTTGAACTGCCACCATATCAATCCGGCGAAGTTCAACGTTCAAGGACAAGGCAAAGTCCCCGGACTTCAAGCCACCATGGTCCGTGACCGTGTTTTTTTTGCCATTTCTCTCGAACTCCGCTCAGTGACGTTCCCAACAACGCTCCACACGTCCTGATGCCGAGAGGAAGGTGACGACGATCCCTCCCTACGATCCCCGTTCCCCGATCCTCTTTTCTTTTCTTTTTTGACGGGTTCGACCTCGTCGGGGCGACTTCACCCAATTCGTAATATGAACGTAACAAAAAGGTGACTGTGCGCACTGACCGCCGGTCGACACCCAGGTCGCCGATCCTCGCGATCATGCTATCCCGCCGAGACACCGCGAGGCCAACAACGACAGCGACCGGCAGCACGAATGCCGTGACGAAGAGTCAAGAGGGACATCACTTCCCTTGTCCTCTTCCTCGTCGTGGTCTCGCTGTGTGTCATCGCGGCCCTCTACTGCGTCCGGTCAGCGGCGAGTTCGGTTCTGTCTCGTGTCCGCCCGATTCGGCCCCCCGCCAGAGAGACGGACGACAACGACGCGACGATCCAAGTCTGCTCTCGGGTCCGGATCGGTCATCAACTGGCTGACACAGCGTAAACTTACCTACTACTGCCCCTGCCCAGGTTGTACGTGAAGGCGAAACGCCGCACTCGAGGACTTCGGAGGGGAAACAACGGGGATCATGAAAAATGGCCAACCAGGTATGTGACCGTATGTGTCAAGGTCAGTCGGGATGGAGGGTCTGGCCCCAGGCCTCGCGACGGATTTAAACGACTCGGACTGACTCTGCTCTGTCTCGCTCCTCGCGCTCCACCACCACCACCACCACCATCGCCCCCACTGGCACGACAGCCACGAACATGGACGCTGACAACACGGACACCCCTCAGACTGGCGTGCTCGCTCAGCATCATCCTTTCCCCATCCCTGGGGAGAGGTTCGAGAATGGGGAGCTCAAAATGCAGACGCTCGTCGTGTGAGTTCCCCCTCCTTAGTCTTTTTCATGCGCTCGTCTGCTAAACGAACGGCCTGCGCGTTTGCAGCGTCCAGCAGACCCTCAGCACCCTCCGCTCGTGGTACAAGAAATTCAAGCTTCCTGCGACCGGCAACAAGGCCGAGCTGCAACAAAGGCTCGCCGAGTTCAGCTCTGGTGGACCTGCGAGGTGGAACGCAAGGTGCGTCCGTCTCTCCCTCAACAACCACCTCGACGACGAACTGACATGAGAGCATGCTCACGCAGCCTCGAGGATGGAGCCCAACAAAATCACCGTGGACCGCAGGCTCGGGGCTCCAACACAAGCGCAGGCACGCGGCAGAAGCTGTCCACAGTCCGTCGTGCGGTACTGCTGGGCCAGTCCCCGGTAGCCGACGGTGGCAAGGACACGCGCACGGAAGAGGAACAAGAAGCAATGCTCACGTGGGTGAGTCCGTCCGTTCCATATCTCCTGAAGTTGTTCATGCACTGTGACCCTCGCTGACCTCACGCCCTGCTTGGATCACTGGCAGGCACGAATGATCGTCGAGCGCTATCCCTACTGCCCCCCGACGCCGGATGCTCTGGCTAGGATGGGCGGCATTGGCAGCACCTCCACACTGTCACCGTCCTCATCCTCGTTGACCTCTGGGTTCACCGCTGCCACCACCACACCCACGACATCGTCGTTGTCGTCAGTGTCACTTCCTCACTCAGCCCCGTCTTCTCTCTCGGTTGAGGCGGCTTCTAGTACACCGAACGCAGGCCTCCCTTCAGTATCTGCGTTAGCGTCAGCCTCGTCGCCACCATCCGGCGCATTTCACCCCGGCGCCCCCAACAATGATCTCCCCCCCGTGTCCGTCATCACGGATCACATTGATGCCGCTGATTTCTGCACCATCACATTCATCCATGGACTCCAGGGTCTCACTGGCAACTCCCTTCAAGTTCCGACCAAGGAGATCCCCAATCCCCCCATTTCCCGCTTCTCTGGAGGTATGGACGGTATCCGTGGAATGAACGCCAGGTGGGACGACGACCCCGCACACTGGGGTGGGCAGTCCCACCTCGCTCTGCGCGGTCACCCGATCCCGATGCGCTACTGGAAGGACATCTACCGCTTCCAGTTTCCTGGCCGCTGGTCAAGCATAAAGTCGTGGTGGGTGAAATGCGAGGTGTGTGTTCCATCAGCCCGTTCAAAACTTTTGCCGTCTCTTACACACCCCTTGCCACAGCTCGTTGTCGACCGCTACCGACTGTCACCCGCCAAGTTCGAAGCTGACTTCACCGATCCAACCACAGGGTCAGTGCGGCCCCTGAATCACATCGCTGCACACCTTCGCGCAGAACGGGCCAAGGAAGACGAAGACCGGCGCGCGAGAGAGGTGTTCGGCGACGACCTTGGGGGTGTGGCAACGGACGGGAAAGGGTCGAGGAACTTCAGCACGCAGGACCCACGAGCGATCGCAAAAAAGCTCAGGGAGAGTTCCATACCCCCCCCCTCTCTCTCTCTC
>JBBPRF010001037.1:0-11723 GCA_038092875.1 Lanmaoa pseudosensibilis | reverse complement strand
CCCCGCCCGACGTCGGGTTCGGTGAGCGGGGCGCGAGGACGACGACGCTCGTCGAAAATGACCGTGCCTGGCGTCCGGACTGGGGGGGGGGGATCACGCAGGATGTACGGGACGCATTGTCTGGCGCGTGGGATCGACAGCAAAGTGCTCGAGGGTGATGAAAAGCGAGATAAGCAGAGATAAGTGCCTGTTTGGCAGGAATAAGTGTGTAAAGTGAGGCAGCCCGAAAAATTTACAAAAATTTACACAGCTAAGCATGTAAATTTTGTAAATTCCGGATGCTGATTGGCTGAACCATCAGGCCAGGGTTCCTGCTTGGGATCAATTTCCTAATGTCACTCCCTCCATACTGTTATGGTCACATCAATATGGACTTAGTATTTTTCTTTTCTTTCATCTTATCTTATCATGCCACATGGTTATCTAATCACAGACACTCTCATCTAATCTTATCTTTTGGACTTAGTGCTCAAAGACACTCTTTGTCTGTCATTCACACCAGATCTACAATCTGCCCTATGACTACACAGCCTTCTTAATCTCTGTGCTGTGTATACTTCTATTTCCATTTTTTTCATTTTTGCTTTATGCTTCCATTTTGATTGATCTTCCATTCTACCACATCCTCATGTGTGCAGTATGCTTATGCTTCCATTCCTTACAGCCTTGAGGCTGTCCATCTCTTTATGGACTAACCCTATGCCCTATGTACAAACATATGTAAACACCCATGTAGTATATAAAGCCTATGAATCCAGCCACCAGAGACCAGTTTGGTTCTCTTGGTGTTTCCCCCAAAAGACATCAGAGATAAACTCCTTTAATTTCTTTTCCCTCACCCCTAGTGATTTAAGATGTCTAGTGATACCTGAGAAGCTTTCACTTTTAGGGTTGTTTCACATACCACCTCTCCCAACCTTGACACTGTCTCCAGCAGCATGCACATCATCTTCAACACTGTAACTTGGATGTGGAGGCCCTTCCAATCATTATTTTATTACTACCTTGGCACAATCAATAGAAAAAAAATTGAGTACATAGCTATGAGATGGGCTAAGGAACATTTTTTCGAAGCATGCAAGCCCATCTGCTCACCTATTGACACAGCTTGTCATTGAGTGCTTGCATGCACATCAGGGGAGACACTTCCACCCTCACATCCCTGAACACACTTTCCATTTTTGGCAAGTGATGCTGCCCCAGCATTCTCTGATTTACACCATTTACATGCACAGCATGTAAATTTCCTCAATTAACCATACTTATTTTCTCATTGGCTAGTGGCTCATATCACATCATCCCTTGCACAGTGTTGTATTATTCTTTCATAGACTATGGTCAAATGGACACTCAGCTACTACCACATTACATAATCACAGATAGATAACCTTTGTCTCAATGTGTCTCCTATCTCAGTCATGGACTCTGTCCTATACTGAGGTAAAATCAGTTCATTCACACTTTATATTTTGTACTTACACTCTGTAGTATATTCCTACAGGTTATGAGCCCTGAGCTCTAATCTATTGATTGTATGCATATACATGTATTTGTGTCAACAGGCCGCATACATCTATAGAGATGTCTAGTATTACAACAGAGGAGGTTAAGCTTCCAAAGCTTAACATGTCCAGCAAGGAGTGAACCACTTGGAAGGTCCAACTTCAACTTGCTGCCAGTAGCTGAGGGCTAGCTGGGTACCTTGATGGCAGTAAGAAGAAGTCCATAGATCCGGCAATTGGCAAATCACCTGGATGGACAGTGATGACTCCTGATGAAGTCAAATTGATTGCAGATTTCAAGAAGGATCTGGTGACCTGGACTGAAAAGAACATGAAAGTGTGACATATGATTATAAATACCCTTCCCAATACCATTTCCATTCACGAGTACTACACAACTCTCTGCACTCTCTTTGAGAAGAAATCCTTTGTAGTTGGCACTGAGATGTGGTGCCAGCTGGGAGAAATCAAGCTAAAGGAGGGAGGAAATGCATGTGCACATATCAAGAAAATTATTGTACTGTGTGAGGATCTGGCCTTTATTGGATGACCTGTCACAGACAAGGACCTTTTTAACATTGTATATGCATTCCTTCCATGCTTGTACAATCCTGGTCTTGCAACTTTGTTTTCAATGATGTACCTACAAAACATGACTATCACATCAGATAACTTGATGAACATTGTGCTGGAAAAGTATGAAAAACTTATGCTCCAAGATGGAGGAAAAGGAAAGAAATCCTCATTAGGTGAAGATGTGGCATTTGGAGCTAATGCGTTGTCCAAGAAAGGCAAAGGAAATGAGAAGAGGTTTGGTGGCACCTGCTATAATTGTGGCTGGATTGGCCATAAGGACAGAGACTGCTGGGAGGAAGGTGGGGGAAAAGCTGATCAGGCTCTGAAAGGGTGGAAGTCATGCAGAAAGAAGGCTAAAGACGACAAAGCCAAAAGCAAATCATCAGCCTTTACAAATATGACTACCAGTGACAACAACCAACCTGACAGCACCTGGCTTACCATACCTGATTCTGCATCACCTGCCAAGGATGCCATTGATGCTTTCCTAGCCCATAACAATAACATACCAGAGCTATATGACAGTAGTGCCTTGCAACATCTTTCTCCTTGTTGAGAATAATTCTTTAACTTTGTCACTATCCCACCTAAACCAATCAGAGGCATGGATAATGAAACATTCAGTGCAATTGGACAAGGAGACTTATCCATCTACCTCCCTAATGGGGATACTTGGTCATAAATCCTTTTGAAAGATGTCTTATTGTTATGATCCTATCGCGAACAACAAAATCCACAAGGCTCAGACAAGTCTCGCAGCATACATGGCTACTGGCACAAAGAATATGTGGAGTTTCACCCAAGTTCAACACCAGCCTACAAGGAGGATGTACTCCAGGCAATGACCAGATGGTGGTAAATGAAATGGATTAGACTGGGGAATCCAGTTGCAAGTGTCTAGCTTATATATGTTACAGGTGTGCGCACAGACCATGCTGTGCATGAGATGATCTACTAAGTAAAGTAAAATGAAAGAAGGGACCATGTGAATAACAGCATGAGATAAAAAGCGGAAATAACTGTGGGAATAGATAAGGTGTGAAACAAGACAGAGATTAAAACCATGAGGCATGTCACATGATTAGGTCTAGACCATGGTCACATGATTGTTTCTCATGATCACATGTGATCACATGACTGGTAAAGGTGAAATGACAAGTCTGAAAAAGTTTGAAAATATTCATATTATAACACTTATATGCACTGAGTATGCAAGTCACACTCATATCCATTAGCTGTTTAGCAGAGGCAGGTTGTCAAGCAGTCTTTGATGCAGGGATGTGCCAGATCTTCAATATGAAACACTGTCTTCTGGGTCAAGTCAAAGTTGCAAATGGTCTATACAAAACACAGCATGATTATTCCATAACCACAGCAATGGCAAAAGGAGACAAATGGCTTACCATGGAAGATCTTCACATTTGCTTGTCCCATATTGGAGTGGGAACCATCTGCGATATGCTGGCAAAAGGGATGATTGTTATGCTTGATCCAGGTAGGATTGGACATAGCCCTTGAAGGCGTAGGGAGGTTCTAAGTGTCAAGGGTTCAAAGGTATTCCACAGACACGTAGGCGATCATGTGGCGCAGGGGAATCCACTGATGCGCGAAGTGATCTAGTGGTGAAGTGAGTCGTCTGGCGATGGATTGCAACAGTAATGACTAGGCATGGAGTATGGTTGTGTCAAAGGCAATACTGACCGTCCTCAGGTTCAAGGGATCTACGGACACGAGAATGAACACGTAGCGGGTGATGGGCGACAAGAGACAGAGGACAAGAACCTTGTCAATTGCAGAGATACTATGGTAAGACAAGGAAGGTCTAAGCTAAGGATCTCTGCTGTGAGAGCACAGGTATTTATATGTAAAGGATCCATGCATGGACCATGAGAAAGAGTAACTAAGGATGGAAGTGGAAAAGGGTTAATGCATCATATGATAAGGGGAGCCAATGAGGAAGCGATGTGTCACTAGAATTACAAATAAAGGATTGCAAATGGAATGCATAGTCAATGGTGTCATGACTGCAGACTGTGGAGTCACATGAGAGAAACGGCAATTGCTGACTGGATAAGGTCACATGGGATGAAAGAAAGAAAGCATACGAGGTGGGAGTCAGATGAGCGACTTGTGTTAATATAGCGTAAAGCTAAAAAAGTCAAGGAAAAGAAAGGTAGTCTGGATGAATCATAACAATGATCACTGGTGTGACATTAGACCCAGATCACAGTACCATGAGTCAATGCACTTTCTGTGAGTATGGGAAAGTGATTAGAAAACCCATCAGGAAGGTCTGTAATTCCAGCTGAATGGAGAAATGGAGAAACTCAGTAAGAAAATACATACTAATGTCTGGGGGCCTTTACCTGTCCAAACTTCCAGAAAACAGAGCTACTACTGCTCGTTCACCGATGATCACACACACTATACCCATGTGAACCTTTTGCCTGCAAAGTCAAACACATTTCAAGCTTACCTTGAGTTCAAATCCTGGCTGAAAATGCAGCATGGGACATCAGTAAAATGACTTTGTGCTGACCATGGGGGGGAGTATCTGTCCAATGAGTTTACTTGTCATTTGAAAGTGAATAGAACAGATAGAAAACTCACTACACATGATGCACTAGAACATAACGGGGTTGCTGGGTGCTTGAACCAAACTCTTGTGGAACGTGTGTGCACCATCTTACATGCTAGCAGATTGCCAAAGAGCTTGTGGGGGAAGGCACTCTTGCATGTTGTCTGGGTAAAGAACAGGTCAGCTACCAGGGCATTGGATGGGAAGATGCCTTACAGTGAGGTGCAAAACCATTGCAATGCCTAACCCCAAACTGGGGCATGAAGCACCCCGCAATCACTTGTGGGAATTTCACTTTGCTTTGGTGGAAACAAATAAAGTACAAACCCGTAGCTACAACCTTGTCCCCAGGGTCATGTGATTTCGCTTACATACTGCAAAGATACAGCCATTTCAAAACATCAATACCATTGCAACAATTTTGCACTCTTTGCTCATTACATTGAAATCAAGTGTTATTTGGTTATGTTTGGTCATACAAACAAACATACACATATTAGAATCATGTCTGAGTTTAAAATAGTTCACATGCATCTTTGTTTCCAACCACAACCATCATGAGAACCATCACTTCTACTCAAACACAAACCATCCTCTCTATGCTTGATGCTGGCCAATCTGCTCACTCTATTGCATCCACTACTGGTCTTAATGTGTCTACCATATCCAGATTATGCTTCAAAGAGTGTTCTGAGCTCCAAAAAGCTACTGGAGGTCATCCATCCAAGCTTTCCTCTGCCAATATTTGGCATGCCATTCATCTCATCTCCTCTGGAAAGGCAGAGAATGCTGTTCAGGTGACCAAGGCACTCACCAATATAGTCAACCAGCCTCTCTCTACCTCCATAGTGTGCAGACAGTTGAGGAAGACAGGTATGAAAGCTGTGGTCAAGTCCAAACGGCCTCTTTTTTTAGCCAAGCATCGTAAGGCTCATCTAGACTTTGCTTATGCTCATAAAGATTGGACTCTGGAGGACTGGAAGAAGGTAGTATGGTTTGATGAGACCAAAATCAATCACCTAGGATCAGATGGGCACAAGTGGGTGTGGAAAAAGGCAGGGGAAGGGCTAAGTGATAGGCTGGTGAAAAGTACAGTGAAGTTTGAAGGAGGTTCTTTGATGATGTGGGGCTGTATGACTTGGCAGGGAGTTGGCTATGCTACCAAGATTGATGGTAGGATGGATGGGGACTTTTATCTTCAGATTTTGAAAAATAAACTGCTCAATTCTTTGCAGTTTTATGGTCTTAATCCTTCTAACATCATCTTTCAGCAGAACAATGACCCCAAACATACTTGTAAGAAGGTGAAGGATTGGCTTCAGGAGCAGGATTTTCATATCATGGTATGGCCTGCACAGTCTCCCGACCTCAACCCCATTGAGCACCTCTGGGGTTGCCTCAAAAGAAGACTAGCAGATCATGATTCCTCTCCTAAGGGGATTCATGAATTGTGTGAGAGAGTTCAGGTTGATTGGGATGGGATAGCAGTTGAAGAGTGTCAGAAGTTGATAGAGAGCATGCCTAGAAGGATTGAAGCAGTTATCAAGGCAAAGGGAGGCTATACCAAGTACTAATATACCCTAGAAAGCAAAAGGTGCAAAACTGTTGCAATGGTATTGGTGTTTTGAAATGGATGTATCTTTGCAGTATGTAAGCGAAATCACATGACCCTGGGGACAAAGTTGTAGTTAAGGGTCTGTACCTTATTTGTTCCCACCAAAGCAAAGTGAAATTCCCACAAGTGATTGTGGGGTGCTTTGTGCCCCGGTTTGGGGTTAGGTATTGCAACAGTTTTGCACCTCACTGTATGAGATGTTATATGGGAAGAAGCCCAACTTATGCAACCTACCACCCTGGGGAACGAAATGCTGGGTCCTCAATTGCTTGGGATCAAAACTTGATGACCAAGCTAAGAAAGGTCATTGGGTTGGGTTTGATGCTGAATCTACAGCACATTGGATCTACTTACTTGATTAGCACATTGTAGTTGTTGAACGGAATGTCACATTCCAGCAAGATGACATACTGGTCTCTGTGCAACTTGACAATGATACTAGCCAAAATAATACAAATCAAACCAATCAGATCAATCCAAATGCCATACCCATTAATATACCAGCACCAGTGACCAATTCACAACCACCATCTGTCCTAGCACTCGTGCCACTACCTATCTGAGGCCATCCAAGCACTGTTATAAATTTGTCAGATGAGATCATCCTGTGGCAATCAACTCATCAGTATACTGAATCCAATTATCTCCAGATGCTATAAAGCAAGGAAGGTACTCATGATGGTAAACAAGCTGACCCAGTTAGCATACCCAAGGGTATACAAACTGTCATGGTGGAAGGTGTTGAAGGCGGCCATGCTTCATCAACATGGGAATTAGACAATGAAAATGCAGTGTTTGCGCTGTTTACTGGAAATACAGTGGCTGAGGGCTTGGAGCCAACTATGATTGAAGAAGCCATGACACAACCAGACTGGCCAAAGTGGGAGGAAGCCATTAATGCTGAATTGAAAAGTCTTGATGACACACATACCTGGAATGTGGTTGAATGCCCTAAAAACACCAATGTTGTGAGTTGCAAGTGGGTTTTCAAGATAAAAAAGAACACTGCAGGTGAGATTGACAAATACAAAGTGCGTTTAGTAGCTCATAGCTTTACTTAGCAATACAGTGTTGACTACCATGAGACTTACACTCCAGTCGCATGACTCACCTTGCTACATCTTATTCTGGTGATTGTAGCACAACAAAACTGGGATATTGATGTGTTTGATTTCCATAGTGCTTGTCTCAATGGTAAATTAGATGATGACAAAATCATCTATATGGAACTTCCACCAGGCTTCAATAAGTGGGGCTGTGATCTCATTGCAAAGCTCTGTGTTGCCATTTACAGTTCCAAGCAGGGAGCACTGAAGTGGTATCAACATCTATACGGCATAATTCAGAACATGGGCTTCACCCGGATGGAGGCAGACTGGGGAGTGTTCATTGCAATCATTGCCAAGCACATCCTCATTTTAGCTTTACATATGGATGATTGTATGGTCACTGGTAGTTTACCTGACCTTATTAAAGCCTTCAAGGATGAAATTGGAATGTGCTTTCAGATTACCAACTTGGGTCTGATTAGTTGGTTGCTAGGGATGAAGGTGGCCAGAGACCGTGACAAACATACCATCTCCCTCTCCCAAGAACCATACAGTGGCTCAAAAAAGTGTCCCAATGTTGTGCTATTTTGGAAAGACTTGATATTTGCAAGAGAATCAAAAGGCATTAGCTCTAACCCTTGTAGGGTCATCAATAGCCCTAACCATTGCCCTAGATATGAGCCCTTAGTCATGTGTTTTGGTTTCCATGGCACTGGGATATAACCAAATTAAAATGACATGTCATTGGGACACTTATTTGAGCAACATTTCTATTCTACAATTTTAATACTTTCTCAGTCAGATCATGGGATATTGGCTATTGTCTGACTCAATATTGTTCATATAATGTAGCTACATAATATTAGCACTATATCTTCCATTACTGTCACCATAGAATTCATTATTATTCATCAAATTTATAACAAGCTTGATTTTTTTGAAATTGGATCAATCTAATGATAAAGTCATGTTGGATACTGTTCTAAATGAATATACCATCAATGGGAAGATGATTACACTTGATTCTATCATAGCCAAGTGATCTGGTAACTGTTCACCCCTAATAATAACTTCTAGCATGGTAGATATTAAGAATCTTATGGGCTTTTGATATGCCAATATTGCTTTCACAGGGCTGAAAATTGTCCTGAATGTTGAGGACTATTATATCATTGAGTGTACAAGCCAGCTGTATTGATTCTTGTGTTCCACAGCTCCATAACATCCCCTATATGAATATAGTGTATAGACAAATATATCAGTTAAACCACTTTATCCACTTTATTACATTAACTTCATGCTTTTAATTATTTCTGGTCAACTATAACATCATCCATTCAATATCCACACCTCAAAATTCCTACAATCCAACTTCCATATCTTGTACAATATATTAGTATAGATGACATATTTATGTAAAAGGTAATACAACATGTTATGAAGCTCAAGTCTTTTCAAAATAGCACAACATTGGGACACTTTTTTGGCCAGGAGTTAGCTGAGTCACCAGCAAGTGTTGTTACATATGAACATTTACAAGGGAACTCATATAATGAGTTCCTTTGGCAGAGAAGTGTGTCCCACACAAAGCCAGTCAGATCTCACTGACAAGGATAGTCTCATAGGTGAGGTTGGTTCCTGGGTCTCTATAGTCCCAATTGTTGTTTATGCTGACATGGCGAACAAAGTCAGTTTCATACTCGGCCTGAGCAAGTACTAAAGGTGAGGGCATGGAAAGTAGAGTGTCATATATGCGATCATATAGACTTTGGGAGATTCTGTGGAATGCCATAGTTGCTGGGCTAGCAGGATAGAGAGCAGTTGGTGGGGTTACCAGACAATGGACCCATATTCAACAGTCTCTTAACCGCGCAGTAAGGGCTGCTATTTCAACAAAGCAGAGCAAGTCAAAGAGGCAGATAAGGGACACAAAAGAGACACCAGAGATTTCATGTCAATTGAAGAGCACAAACCTTGCAAAGATTATAGCAACAAAGAAATCAAAGGTGGACTCAAGACAGCCTATCTGAGACATTGTCATGGTCATCCTGCGAATATTGAAAGATCAGGAGATCTAGAATTGTCATGTCAGTGTCAGACAGTACACAATTGCTAAAGTTGAACTCAACGGAAATTTGTTGGGCTCTGAAATGAGACTTTGATAAGGACATTTAGTCTTTGTCTGTCCAGGCATGTTTGGTGTTCAAAGAAGAATCACTGTCTTGTTTATGCTTGAGCATTTGCCTCTGCATTGGTCGAATTTTATGCATATGGTTTTTGGAAGGTGCAAAGATGTGGCTAATAGCATCCTCAACATTGTTCAGCATATTGACCAATACATTTTTTTTGCCCAATGCAAACTCCCCTTCAAGGTCTAACAGGATGACAGAGAGTGATCTGGTGACACCTCCTGTTGCCTCAGCCTGTAACTTTTCACCCATCAAATGTTCCTGTTCTGTTCCATGCTCAATCATAGTCAACCAGTTGAGGATCTTCAAATGTTTTTCTTCCTGCTGAGTAGTAACAGCAGTCTGTCCAGTTTTTCAACTCTGGAAAGCATCACATATGGTGCTTCTGTTCTGAAACAGCTTTCTAGGTCTCCTATCACACGTGGCAAAGTCAAACCCTGAGATTTATGGGTTGTCATTGCAAATCCAGGCATAAGGGGAACCTGAGTGCATTTGAATTTGTAGGCTTGTTTTGAATAAGGTTGACACAGTGCAATCTCAATAGTGTCTTCAAGAATGACTGATTGGAATGGCATAAGATGCAGCAAAGCCTCATCTGCAGTCGAAGGTGTGTGTACTACACATGAAATTGCATGTCACTGGCCTTCAGCATCACTAATGTAATGCACTTGAAGCAGAGCTCCTGTGCAACCATTGACAATACCCCCAAAGTGCAGTTTCTCAAGTGATTGTTGAATATCAGGGTCAATCAATAATCCTTTATTCAAGTTGGTGCTGTAATACCAATGCAGGGCTTGCCCAGTGTGTTGCATGAAAGCCTGAGCAGCAGCCTCATTTATTCTATCCTTCACAGCATTGCTGGTCAAAATGATGGGTGCTTTCAACCATTCATCATCATTCCAATCAGGCCGCACTTCTGACAAGAGCCACAGTTGTAACAAACAATAATCATCATTCATGTATTTAGGAGAGTAAGCAAGTCAATGAACCATATGTTCTCATCACTGCTTTGCCACTTAGCCTCTGTGAGTAACACCACGGTGTCCACAGATAACCACAAAAGCTTTCCAAAAACTTGTCATTGCATGGCAGGCTCTGCAATTTTCTGCATCAGAATATGGGAGATAAGTGAACGCTAACCAACAGGTGGGAGCTGAGCAAAATCCCCAATAAAAATGATACTCAAGTTTTCAAACAGTGAGTCATTGCCCTTTGCTGTACACAAGGTGTCATTTATGGACTCTAGTAATTGTGTGCTGACTGTGGACACCTCATCTACAAGCAAATAGTTGATACCTTCCCATATGCACATCAACTCACTGTTATCACGTACTCAGGCCAATTTGTTTCTACTTTTTCCAAGATTCAAAGCAGAGTGTAGTGTGTTACCACCTATATTATGGGCTACAATATCCATGTAGGACATCAACTGTAAGTGACTGGATTGTCCTGAATGCTCAAAGAAAGCATTGATGGCTTTAATCACACAGCTTTTGCCTGTTCCCCCATGCCCCCCAGGAACATCTGAAAAGGAGGAGCACTGCACTTCTAAGAGTGATAGGTGACAATCAAGAATGCACAAAGTTATGCATCATTCAGCATGAACTCAGCTGCAACACATTGTGCCAGAGTGAGGTTAGTTTGGCATGTATCTGCCATCATGTCTCCAACCAAGCTAGAGAACAATGGTTGGTATGGGTTGTTCAAATCCACCAGCCCCTCCAAACCATTAAGTTGACTAGCAAAGTGAGGCAAAGGGATGTCATTATAATATATACTGGCAGGAGTTTTACCAACCACTGATTCTTGCAGGCATCATCGCTGATTCTTATGGTTATCATATGCATGTCAGCATTCATCCTCAAATTGTCAGTCTGTTACAAACTTTCCATACAGCGTTGACGAGAATCATTCTCCTTTCTGTTTCTCTCTCATGTGTCTCAACCTAGACTTCACCTACAAACTTTTTGATAGCTTGGTTCTCAAGTACTGATTTCCCCTTTGAAACCTCTCAAACGGACAGCCTCTTTCCTTTCAAGGGTTTTCCCCTCTGTGGACTCCCTTTGTTTCCCCTTCCAGTAATTTGCTGTGGCACACCACTTGGTCCATGCTCCACAGCTAATCCTATAAATATGCTGCCCTTGTACTACTATTCCTCAGCTAGTTCTACACAATCCAGTGTAGTTTCTAGTCTTCCAGCCTTATTGATTGTGA
>JBBPRF010001036.1:0-11724 GCA_038092875.1 Lanmaoa pseudosensibilis | reverse complement strand
GGATCACATGACCCAGTGACATAATTTGTAGCCAGGGGTTTGTACATTATTTGTCTCCACCAAAGCTAAGTGAAATTCCCATGAGTGATTGCGGGGCGCTTTGTGCTCCAGTTTGGGGTTAGGGATTGGAATGCTTTTTGGAGTCACTGTATCTCAGTCCCTAATCCAACACATTCATGCCTACTCATCGTCTGAGCAAAACAACAGTGGGAGAGAAACATTGATCATCAACTCCAGAGCATCATCACACATAGTCCCTTACTAATCCTGGTTCCAAACATACCAACCACTTAATCCTCCACATCCAGTCATTCTTGGAGATGACTCTAAAGCACATGCCATCGGAATCAGAACAGTACCACTCCTGTCACAGATATCCAACAAAACTTTTGAAGTTATCCTCTCCTATTACGCGAAGCGTATGATGATGGGAATACTCCTAAGAGTAGTACTAGACGGGCGATACTCACGAAGAGACTGATGTCCCATCACACTGCATAAGCACAGCGCCTGCAGTGAGGAGGGAGGCATCCATCATGAGGAAGAAGGGCTTGGATACGTCTGGGATTGTAATGACCGGGGTGGAGGCAAAGATGTCTCGAAATCAGTTGAACACTTGCTGTTGTAGTGGGGACCAGACCCAGGGTTGGTTGTTGCAAGTGAGGAGGGTGAGGGGAGCGGCAATGTCAGAGTAGTTTGGGATGAACTTTCTGTAGAAGTTTGTGAATCCAAGGAACGAGCGGACTCCTTTCACAGAGGTGGGAGGTTTCTAGTCCTTGATGGCGGTGACTTTCTTTGGGTCCATGTGAATAATTTCCTGGCCGATGATCATTCCTAGGTACCTCATGGTTGGTTGGTCAAAGGAACACTTCGATATTTTCAAGGATAGGCCATGTTCCTGGAGGCGTTGAAGGATGCGACATGTTCACTCATGATGGAGGGAGAGAGAACTGTTTGTTGCGATTCTGAGATCATCCATATAGATCTTAAGCCATCGTTCTGCCAGCATGTCTGCGAGAATATGGTTCATGAACTCCTGGAATGTGGCAGGTGCATTGCAGAATCTGAAGAACATAACTGTCGGTTCAAAAAGACCAAAAGGGGTGATGAAGGTGGCTTTCCATTGATCTTCTTCTCGGATGCGTATGTTATTATATCCCCATCGGACATCAAACTTGGTGAAGTAAGTGGCATCCTTCATGTTATCAATGAGTTCAGGAATGAGGGGGTGGGGGTAAGCGTTTCGGATGGTGTGAGAGTTAAGGTATCGATAATCTTGAACTGGGTGGAGGGAACTGTCTTCCTTTTTGACAAAGAATAGCGATGAGGCCTGGGGGGAGTGAGAAGGGACAATTCGGCCAGTCTTTAGATGTTCATCGATCATCTTTTGACATTCTTCCTTTTTTAATGGGTTGGGCGGGTAGACCTTGGCGACCTTTGGGATGAAGGAGTCTTTGAGTTTGATCTTGTGATCAAAGGAGTGGTGGGGTGGAAGTTTCTTGAAGAGGGTTTCAGAGAAGACATCCGCATAGTCCTTGCAGAAACCTGGAATGATGTCCTTGGTCGGTTTGTCGATTTCCATGGATTGAATCTTTTCATCAAAGATTCCTTTCAAGGGAGGATACTCACAAAGAGACCTCTCAACCCCTTGGGGATATCTCTGAAGAAGAAGTTCAGCGATTTCGAGGTCAGGATCGGCTGAATACCTGTGTAAGTTGTAACCATTGTGAGAATGCCTCATGGTGATTGAATAGGTCTTCCAATCAATAGTGGGATTCCATTTCTGGAGCCAGGGCATTCCTAAGATGATCTGGGGACGACTGAGATGAGTGACAATGAGTTTGTTGTTGTCAGAAAACTTTTGCGAATAAAGGGGAACTTGGGCGTTCCACTTGATGGTACCTCTTCAGTTTTCGGTTCCATCAATGTTGTAGGCAATGAGGGGGTTGTCCAACTTAGAGAGTTTGAATTCTGCCAATAGGAGGTGAGAGTCAATGAAGTTTCCTGTTGCTCCTGAGTCAACGAGGGCAGAGGTTTCGATGGTTTTGGTGGTTCCTTGCAGTGTAACTGGGAGACGAATGGTTCTTTCATTCTTGGGGGCTACAAGTACATTATCTATGTTAAGGAGAGAAGACATCGAAGCAACTCTCCTTTTTAAAAATCCTTTGCTTTCTGGATGCGCTCCGGGGATATCGTGATAAAGGCTACTTCTTCTGATGGCTCCTCATAACACATCTTGAGTATAGATAGGATTTCCGTCTCCTCTTTCCCAGAAGTTTTGAGCTAGTTGACGTATTCATCTAGCTGAGAGTGAGGTGGTGGGGTTTCTTTGGTGGTAGAGGTGCAGATGTGTTGTGTGTTTCTTGGGGGTGGTTTTGAAGGGAACTTAAAGCAGTTCATACTGTTGTGGCCTACCTGGCGGCAGCGGAAGCAGCGACCTTCCTTGATGCAATGAGCTCATTTGACTGGGGTAAGCTTCTTGATTGTGGTGGTGGCATCAATGTCCATGGCGTTGGGATCTCGTTCTGAGGTATGAGTGAAGGATGAAGGGGTGAAGCGTCCCTTCTTCAAAGCAAGGATGCGCATTTTCTGACCATGGAAGGTTTTAGCATGTTCGATCCACTTGTTGATGGTGGTGGGGATTTGGGACATGGAGAGGATCATGGTGGCAAGTCGCTGGTCTAGGCCAAGCAAGAATTGGTCGATGAGAGTGATGTGATCTGTGATGCCTGCTTTGGCAGCGAGGTTCTGAAAGTCAGTGATGTACTGCTGGAAACTGTCATTGGTGGTTCCATCTGTGGAGCAGGAAGACTTCTGGGTGAGCTTGGTGAGCTCAAGGCGGGCAGTGGCTTTGGTGTCAAAAGGGTAGAAGGTGGGCTCGAAGTTGGAGCAGAAATCTGGGAATGTCTTGCCTGTGGTGATGGTTTGATCTGCCATCTTATCATACCACATTTCAGCAAAGTTGGCTCCTTGTCCTTCGCTCATCTTGTTGAGGGTCGTCATTATTTTGTCATTATCAGAGGAGTACAGGGATTGGTTTAAGGCAAAGTAGGCCTTCATAGCCTTGATCCATCTGGACACATTGTCAGGTTTGTCTAAAAAGTCAGCGGGGAGAGCAGCTTTAAGCTCAGGTACTCTAGACATGGTGGGTGCTGGGGTCAATGGTGGTGGCTGGGGTGAGGAGGCTCCTAAAGCGAAGGAGGGTATATAGTTTCGCTGGGTGATGCTGGGGATACTAGGAATCACTGGAAGTTGTGATAGCGCTGACTGTGGGGTGCTGGGAGCGGTGTCGTCTCCAAGCTCAATGTCTTCATCCTCTTCAGAAGGAGGTGCTATGGGTTGACGTTCTCGACATTCAAAGTGACTTGTGGTGATAACGGTGGGGGCCCTTCACCTGGAAAGGTGGGGCTGAAGAGATTCTTGGTCTTTTGTTATGCAAAGCATATGATGATGGGAATACTCCTAAGAGTAGTACTAGACGGGCAATACTCACGAAGAGACCGACGTCTGTTAGCCTACAGGGATAAGGAGGTTTCAAGGACAAAGGAAGTCAAGTGAGGATCGACTTTAAGACTCAAGGTTCAAGGTGATTCAAGAGAATGCTTGTATTGCGTAGACCAAGAATGAGAAATACAACTATAGACAAAGGGTTTATATAAAGGAGACCAACGTGTACAGACAAAGAGACAATCAGGAAAGGAAGGCTATAGAAATGTATGGAAAGTGGGAATACTTGCCATTGTGAGAGAAACGATGTAGGAGATGAAGTCCGAAGATACGAGTAAGGCTGAAGATAAGGTCTTGTCAGAATAACGGTAAAAATAGTGGGAAAATGGTATTTGTAAGGAGAAGGATAGCGGTGTGGGGACGACTGGGTGTGCCCCGCCAGGTGGTGCAAGTACCGTGTAAAAGGAAAAGAACAATGCATGAAGAAAGGAGGAAAATTGTAACATCTCCAATGTCCTCCTAATTCTGGAGTTTCAGATTTCACTTATCTCTGTAAACTGACTTGTCTCTGCTGGTCTCTCCACCATCTTCCCAGCAGATTCAAATGCATGTTATGTCTGAAAGGATCATAACACCATTCTGGTTGCTGACCACAAGAATGGCCTCTACCATGTGAGGGTCACTTTGAGCAATCAGAAGGAAGCAGCATATGTGACCATCGATGTCAACCTTCTCCACTGGCAAATGGGACACATGTCCATTGACTGGATTCAACACATGGTCAAGTCCAGCCAACTCTGAGGCATTAATATCTTCACTGGAACACCCCACATTCTGTGAAGCATGCATGCTCAGAAAGATGAAAAAACTACCCTTCAGAGTTCAAGATGGACCTCGAACCACTCACCCCCTAGAGATGATACATACAGTGGCTCAAAAAACTGTCCACATGTTTGGTCATTTTTCACTAAACTTAATAATCTGCAATAACCCCTAATCCTAGCCCTAAATGCTAAGTGTATGAAATGAAGCACATACCCTTGGCTTTCTATTGGTGCAAGAGTCAAGAGATTTGAATAAGGTTTGATCAAATGACAGCCATTTCAAAACAATGACTCATGCAGACAGTTTTTTGACTTTATATTTTGGTTACATATATTGGACCCTAGCATGCTGTAATATAATTACATACATTTAGTAAGTGTTATATTATGTTACCTTTATGTAACTGAGTTTCAGACAGCATATATAAATCCCACCATTCCATGGTTATTTTCCCACCATCACCATAAAATCCATTTCCTCCTCTCAAAGAAACAATATCATCTCTTTCTCCTCTCTTGGTCTTTCCTCTAGGAGGATTGCTTCCCAAACTGGCCTAGGGAAGTCTACAGTATGCCAGGTCCTTCAGGAACTCCAGCCAGGGAAGGCTAGGTTTCATGGTGATTGTCCTTCAAAGCTTATCTTCACCAACAAAGGGGCTATTGTTCAGCAAATCATTACTGGCAAGGCCAAAAATGCTGTTCATGCCACTCAGTTCATCAATACCATTGTTGATACTCCTGTCTGCTCTCAGACTGTGAGAAATACCCTCAAAAAAGCCTTATTGAAGGCTGTGGTAAAGAAAAAAGCCATTACTTTCTAATGGTCATGAGAAAAGGAGATTAGCCTTTGCTCTCAAGTACCAGCATTGGACTGTGGAGAGCTGGAAGAGAGTTATATGGTCAGATAAGACCAAAATCAATAGGATTGGATCAGATGGGCAAAAGTATGTGTGGAGAAAGCAGGAAGAAGGATTGATTGCTAAAGAGGTCAAAGGTACAGTCAAGTTTGGAGAAGGTTCACTAATGGTATGGAGCTACATAGGGTGGAATGGAGTGGGAGTTTTGATTGAGGTGGAAGGGAGGATGGATGCTGAACAGTATGTGGCCATTTTGGAGTAGGGGCTGCTGCAAAGCATGGAGAAATCTGGAATTCCAGAAGAAGATATTATCTTTCAACAAGATAATGACCCCAAGAATATCTCTAGGAGAGCCCAAAGGTGGTTTGAAGAGCAGGAAATCAAGCTTCTGGACTGGCCTGCACAGTCTCCAGAACTTAACCCCATTGAACACACTTGGAATCACCTCAAAAGATGCCTTTCAGCTTATGAGAGTGCTTCTACAGAAGTTCATCAATTGTGGGAAAGGATAGTAGAGCAGTGGGGGAAGATTGATGAGGAACAGTGTCAGACATGGATAGAAAGCATGCCCAGAAGGGTTGAAGCAGTTATCAAGGCCAAGTGAGCTCATACCAAGTACTAGATATCTAGATTTTTACAAAGTCAAAAAACTGTCTGCATGAGTCATTGTTTTGAAATGGCTGTCATTTGATCAGACCTTATTCAAATCTCTTGTCCCTTTCACCAATAGACAGCCAAGGGTATGTGCTTTATTTCATACACTTAGAGCTTAGGGCTAGGATTAGGGATTATTGTGGATTATCAAGTTTAGTGAAAAATGACCAAACATGTGGATAGTTTTTTGAGCCACTGTACTGATGTTGGAGGTTCCATAACTCCAAGGTCATGTGAGGGCTATTGCTTCTGGCTGGTCATTGTTGATGACTTCAGTTGATTTCCCTGGGTTTACTTCATGAAACACAAGACAGAAGTCCTACAGATTTACAACCAGTGAAAGACAGATGTCCAGACCCATCTCTGATTGAAGGTTAAACAGGAGGACTTCTCTGAACTCTACACCAGGTTCATCTTGAGTGATGGAGGAACAGAGTACACCAACAAGGCCTTCTGAAATCAACTCCAGACTAATGGCACAACCCTTGAAACTTCCACTCCATACACTCTGGAACAAAACGGACTGGCTGAACACATGAATCAGACACTTTCCACACTTGCCAATATCATGCTAGAGGAATTAAAACTCCCAAAGTCTCTCTGGGCCAATGCCATGTTCACTGCTGCCTACATCTCTGCATGCAGTCCGACCTTTGGACTCAATGGAAAAGTCCCCTATTAGATCTTCTTCAACCACCAGGTTGACTCAACTCTCTTCTGCCCCTTCAGGTGTCCAGCCTATGCTCACATGCCAAAGGAGCAATAGGGAGGGGGGGGGAGATTCCAACCACATGGAAAGAAGTGCATCATGATAGGATACACTCATGGACAACAGGCCTACAAATTGCTTGACATAGGGTGTTAGACCATCATCTCCAGGCACCATGTCATCTTTGATAAGTCTGGAAAAATCTCCGAGGCTGAATATGCTCCATGGAATGTCCACGCTGTTGAGGGACAGTGGAAGGGCCTAATTTCAGAGCATCTCTGCCAGCCAGAGCATAATCATAATGATGATGATCATCCACATCTACCCAATTCCAGACCAGTGGGAGACATTCCCATGCCTCTAGAAAATGTTCCAGACTGCCCTACCAGTCCAGGCATTGAGGAGCTGTCTGAATGCCTAGACCAACTCTAACTTAATGAACCTCCTGCCCCCGCTCTGGTCCCACTTCCTGCTCCTGCACTTGCATCTGCACCTGCTCCAGCCCCTGTTCCTATTCCTGCTCCTACTCCAGTACCATCACCTGTGTGACAGAGCCACAGACAACAACAGGCAGCAAATAAAAACAAGGAGTATGAATGCACCCTTGAGGAAAAAGCTGCAAGACAAGAACTCTGAAAAGAGAACTCACATGCACAGCCACCAGAGCAATCTCTGGAGCCTCCTGACAGTGATCCAGAACTCCCTGGAGCATTCACAGCCTCAATTGAGGACTTTATCTTCGCTGGGTCTGCAAAATTATCCTCTGAAGAGTCACTTTCAAGAAATCTTAAGGAAGCCTATTCTGGAGCGGATAGTAAACTGTGGAAGTCTGCTGTAAAACAGGAGCTCCACAGCCTCAACTTCAATCATGTCTATGAAACTGTGCTCATACCAAGAGTCAATTGAAACAAGCCTATACCTAAAATAGAGTAGAGGTGTAGTGAAATGTAAGCTCTAACCCTAATTAATAGACAAGGGAAGATGGCATGATATAGCCAATATCTTGCATTGAGAATGTAAGCAACCTTAGGGGCTTGAGTACAGGGTTTGAAGACCTGATCCTTAGCTTCCAAAGGTAGATGTTGATGCTTTAGAAGCAAAGGACTTAGAATAAACAAACTGAGAACTTAAGGTCCACAGTTGACTACTTATATGCTGTACAGGCTGGTGCATAGACCAAGTGATACTACAAGGAAGGGTAAAGGGTAGTGTTGAATATAGTAAGTGAAGGGTCTGCCACAAAGGGGGTGGCAGATCAAATGAAAGGAAAGCATGACATACTGAAGTTGCATTCGAGCAAGAATAGAATAGGGGAAAGAAGTAATAAAATGGAAGATGCCATCAGGGAGATCCATAAGATCTACAATGCATCTGAGATCTGAGATCTAATGAGATCCAGATATAATTCTTGAAATCAAGAGATAACTGCATGGTTAGATAAGATAATGTTACGTGAAGTGTACAAAGACTTCTTGGGCAGGACTAGACGGGTGATACTCACGGAGAGACCGTCTTCCGCTAATCCTTCTGGACAAAGAGACCAGGCTAGTCAGGCGATACTCACGAAGAGACCGATGTCCGCTAGCTTATCTGACAAAAGGGATCCGGTGTAGTGGAAGTCGAAGGGGATTCGACTTCAGACTTCAAAGGTTTCAAGGGTGATTCAAGAGTACGCTTGTATTGCGAAGATCGAGAATAAGGAATACAAGTTGTATACGAAAGGTTTATATAATACAGACCAGCGCGCACGGACCAAGGGAAAGATCAAGACAAGAAAAGAAAGGAAGACTATGGAAATATATGGAAGGCGGGGAATACTCGCTGTTGTGAGAGAAACGACGTAGGAGAGACAAGTCCGAAGATACGAATAAACCTGAAGATAAAGGTCATTAGAATAACCGTGAGAAGCGTGGAGATGCGGTATTTGTGAGAAGGAAGAAAGCGGTATGAGGACGGCTAGGAGTACCTTGCCAAATGGTATGAGTACCGTGTAGAAGAAAGAGGACAATGGACGAAGGAAGGAGTAAAATTGTAACAGATAAAGAAAATTGATAAGGGTAAAAATGTATGCTTGTAACATCAATAGTGGTGGGGACGGTGTCTATCCCCATGATTTTAATCATGAGTGGAGTGGGAATTCTGGATGTGGAGTATTGAATGAGAACATTTGGGTCAGTGATTTTTGCAAGGGCTACCTTGTTCTTGAACTCTGAGATATGTATAATTCAGGAGTGTGGTGGCATAGGATTTGTTCTTTCAAGGAATGATACAAGTGGTGAAGAGCCATGCAATGGTGTTGCTGATGGTGTCATGGTGTTCAAAGACCTTTTTGAAGGTGACTTTGAAGGTGGTGAAGGTCCTGAGATTGGGTGTAGAGGTTGCCTGCACATTCTGGTGAAATATTCTTGCCTGGATACAGGCAGACCCCTCAGTCATATATGAGAGAGGGCATAGGCTACCTTTTTGGCATCAGTGTTGTACATGTTGGCATTGACCAAAAGGTAGATTTCACTAGTGTTGAGCCACTCAATGGCTTGGTCATAGGATCCATTGAAGGCTTTAGGTACTCTGAGGTGAAGTTCAATGGGTTTAGAAGACATTTTAGGCTTCTTCATCAGTGGTGGTTGTGAAGGAGGGAATTGGAAAGAAGGGGACTGCTGGATGAGGGTAGGAGACAACCTGGAAGATGGAGTGGGTTCACAAGGGATAGAGAGTGAGTGAGAGAGCTGGTGGGAGAGTTCTGTATCTTCTAGTGTCTCTTCCTATAAGGGTAGAGTGAGGTTGGAGAAGAAGAGGTCATAGAGGGAGTCATCCTCTTTGGTGTTGTTGTCCTTAGAGGTGGAGTCAGTGGGTGGGGCAGGGCAATGTGGTCACCAGCAAGGGTTGGTGGGGTTTTAGTGAGAAATGGTGGCAGCTTATGTAGCAGTAGCCATACAAGGAGAGCTTAGACCTTTTGTTATGCTCGACCCAGGTAGGATCAGACATAGCCCTTGAGAGGTGAAGGAAGTGTTATGAACATATATTTTCATCTCTTATCTTTTCATCCTATCTTACCAGTGACATGTGATTATTTAATCACTGACACTCTATTTTACCATTTGGGCTTAGTGTTACAATTCACTAGGACTACTACTCTTTTTCCTCTCTTCCTAGCTATATGCTGTATTACCACAAGTTGCTCATTCACCTCTCACCTCATACATTTTCTTTTCTCTTTTTGCCTCATGTTATCTTGTCCAGTTGGCAACTGCCATTTCTCTCATGTGACTCTGCAGTCCACAGTCATGACACCATCAACTGTGCATCTGTTTCCATTTCATTTCATTTGTAATACTAATGATGTGTCATCTTCCCATTGGCCCTTTTTATTGTATGATGTGTCATCACTATTTCCATTCCATTTCTAGCTATCTCTTCTTATGGTCTGTGTGCAGATTCCTTACATATAAATACCTTGCTTTTGCAGCAGAGATCCTTAGCTTAGACCTCCCCTGTCTTACCTTAGTATCTCTGCAATCAAAAAGGTCCTCATTCCCCCATCCCTTGTCCCCTTGATCCCTCTGAACCTTAGGATGGTCGGTATTACCTTTAATGCAACTGTACTCCGTGCCTTCATCATTACTGTTGTGTATTTCCACCAGACAACTCACTTCGCCACATAAATGCCTTTGCATCTGTGGATTTCCCTCAAACCTCTGAACCTTAGGACCTCCCTACACCTTTCAAGGGCTATTTCTGATCCTACCCGGGTCAAGCATAACAAAAGGAATAAGCTCTCCTTGCCCAGCTACTCCTATGTAAGCCATCACCATTTCTCACTGACTTCTTCCCAATCCTCACTGGTGGCCACATTGCCCCACCCCACCTGCCGACTCCACCTTCAAAGAAAACAATACTGAAAAGGATGACTCTCGCTACAACCTCTTCTCCTCTGACCTCACACTACCCTCACAAGAGGAAACACTAGAAGACACACAACTTTCCCACCAGCTCTTCCACTCACTCTCTACTCTCCACAAACCAACACCTTCCTCTCCCACTTCTGTTCAGTGTTCTCCCTTGTTCCAACTTCCCCCTCTGCAATCATCACCACCAAAGAAATCTAGCATGTCTTCCAAACCCATTGAACTTCACCTCAGAGTGCCCAAAGCCTTTGATGGATCCTACAATCTGTTACAATTTTCCTCCTTTCTTCTTGTGTTCTACTCTTCCTTATACACGGTACTCACACAACTTGGAGAGGCACCTCTAGCTGACCTTATGCCACTTATCTCTTACTCACAAACACTGCCTCTCCATATTTCTTCCGTCTCTTTCACTGATCTTATCATCAGACTTATATCTCCTCTGCCATTTCTCCTACAATGGCTAGTCTTCCCCACCTTCTGTTACGCTCGACCCAGGTAGGATCAGACGTAGCCCTTGAAGGTGTAGGGAGGTCCTAAGTGTCGAAGGTTTGAGTGTATTCCACAGATGTGTAAGCGATCATGTGGCGCAGGGGAATCCACTGGCATGTGAAGTGACCAAGTGGTGAAGTGAGTTGTCCAGTGATTGAGCACGAAGTAATGATGTAGGCACGGAGTACAGATACACAAGGCAATACCGACCGTCCTCAGGTTCAAGGGGATCTATGGCAGCGGGCGACAAGGGACAAGGGACAAGGAATGAAGGGACAAGGACCTTGTTGATTGCAGAGATGCTAAGGTAAGACAAGGGAGGTCTAAGCTAAGGATCTCTACTGCGAAGGCGCAGGTATTTATATGTAAGGAGTCCGTGGACGGACCATGAGAAACAGTAACCAAGAATGGTAAATGGAAAAGGGTGACACTTCGTACGATACTGAGAACCAATGAGAAGGCAACACATTATTAGAGTTACAAAATAGAAGAGCAGAAATGAAATGCGCAGTTGATGGCGTCATGACTGCGGACTGTGGAGTCACATGATGGAAACGGCAATAGCTGACTGGATAAAGTCACATGAGGTGAAGTGAAAAGAAAAGCATACAAGGCGGGAGTTGAATGAGTGGCTCATAAGAATACAGCATATAGCTAATGAAGTTAGGAAAAGAAAAAGTAGTCCAGGACAAATCGTAACACCTTCCACGTACTTCTACGATATTCCTTTCCATTTATGTCTTCCTTATCTCTTGGTCCGTGTGCGCTGGTCCACGCTATATAAACTGTACTTCTCATATTTGTATTCCCTATTCTTGATCTACACAATACAAGCA
>JBBPRF010001035.1:0-11752 GCA_038092875.1 Lanmaoa pseudosensibilis | reverse complement strand
TGTTTTGAATTGATCATATCTCTCTGGCATGTGGACCAAATCATATGACCTAGGGGACAATGTTGTAGCCGAGAGTATGTACTATTTATAACTCCACCAAAGCTAAGCGTAATTCCCACGCTGTTTGGTGGTGCACTTCACACACCACATTCTGGGTTAGTATGGAAAGGGTTTTTGAAGTCACTGTAGAATGCTTCTTCTTTATTTTTGATAAAGCCATCCTCATCAATGTGAGCCTTGTGTTTGTCTATGAGCTCCTTTACATGAGATTCTTTTAAGAGATGCATGGCTTCTTTTATGAGTTTATTGAATGTAACTCCTTCATCCTGGATTACAACTGTGGAGGTCCTTATCCTGTCCAGGGGGATCATCGTGACCCCTTTGTTATCATCCTCAACACCCTATGTATGATCTTCTCTGCACAACGGCGCATCAGCTTTAGTGTTAGAGGCTCCAGGCTTATAGATAAATACATAATTGAACTGTGTAAGCCATTGGGTCCAATGTGCTTGGCACCAATTCAGATCTTGCAATCTCATAAAGTATTGCAAATTGGTGTGGTCATTCCAAATTTCAAATTGGAGTTTAGCCCCTGCTAGATAATGCCTCCAGATTTCCATAGCATGGATAATGCTTAGCATTTCCTTATCTGCTATCAGATAATTCTGTTCCTGTGGTGACATACTGTGGGAATGGAAGGCGATGGGGTGCCATTTGTTTTCTTTTAATATAGATAGTACAGCCCCTGTGGTGTAGTCCGAGGCATTCATTTCTAGCCAAAATTGACTATCATTATTGGGGAACACAAGGATGGGTGCTGTTGTAAAGGCTTCTTTTAGCATATCAAATGCCTTTTGCTGGAAATCTTCCCACTTGAAGGGTTGGTCCTTCTTTAGTAAGTTATTCAAGGGGCATGTGAACTGAGCATAGTTCTTGATGAATTTTCAATAAAAGTTGGCAAGCCTGAGGAAGCTTCTAACATGCTTTACCATCAAGGGTCTTGGCCAATCCAAAATAGCTTTTACCTTTTCATTATCCATTTTTATTCCATCTACACCAACTGTCATTCCAAGGAATTCTACTTCTGTCATGCTGAATGAACACTTCTCTGCTTTGACGTAAAGGTCATTTTCTTCTAGACAATGAAGGACTTCTAGCACAATTCTATTGTGTTCCTTCTGGTTGTTGGTTTTTGTGAATATCATAAGATCATCAATGTCAACAACAATAACATCATCCATATCTGCAAAGATTTCATTCATCATTGCTTGGAAAGTGCTAGGAGAATTGCACAGCCCAAAGTACATCATGAGTGGCTCATATGTGCCCTTATAACACATGAAGGCAGCTTTCCATTCATCACCTTCTTTGATGCGTACATTATTGTATCCCCATTGGAGATCCATTTTCATAAAGAGCTTAGCTCCTTTTAGCTTATCGACAAGTTGCGAGATCAATGGCAATGGGTAATTGTTTTTGACCATGTGCTTATTAAGATAGCAGTAGTCCTGAACCATCTGCTTCTTTCCATCTTTTGTTGGAACAAAGAACACAGGTGATGTTTGTGGTGATTTTGAGGGCCTGATATATTCCTTCTTTAGCTGGTCATCAATAAAGGCAGAGACTTATTCTTGCTCTGTTGGTGACAGTGGAATGAGTCTACCCTTTTTGGGAGTAAATGTGTTTTTTATATCAATGGCATGATCCCAGGGTTTTCTGATGGGCATGCATTCTGAAGCCTTCTTTTGGAAGACCTTGGTGTATTTTCTATATTGGGAAGGAACTAGATCATTGCTAGATGGTTCCACTTTTAGTTTAATATCCGCTGTGCAAATTCCTGAGCTTCCAAAGTCCTTATCGCCGCAGTTTGTTTCATCTAGGTTTTGTACTTCTTTCAACACCAGGTTGGCAATTTTCTCAATTATTAGTTGAGCAATCTGATCTTCCTCTTTGACTTCAAAGTCTGTATCTGAGAGGTTGAATAGGAGTACTCCAACTGAGCCTCTGTAGTCAGTGTCAATAACACCTGCTCCAACATCTATCATGTGTTTGGCTGCTAGGCCACTTCTTGGGGTGATTCTGCCATACATGCCATATGGTAAGGCAATGGAAATTCCCATATTGATGAGAGCTTTCCCATGAGCAGGGATTACTTTCCCTCGGCTCCATAAAAGTCAAATCCAGCTGCATCACCTGACCCTTTCGAAGGTAGCTTCACTTTTTTATTTAGTTATTTTATGTAAAGAGTGTGTTGCACTTCTAGTGCTTTGATATATGCATGGATCTGGTACTGAAGATCTTCTTCTTCCTTTTCAATAAGGTGGAGGTAGATCAATTTCTCCTGTAGGGAGTGGCAATTCTGTGGGCAACATGTTAACTTCACTGTGCCCTTAGCCCAGTCAATATCAGAGTTATGGTGTCATAGCCAGCTGTATCCAAGAATGATCTTGTTTTTCCCAAGATCCATGACTTCAGCAAGGGCATGTTCTTTGTGACCCTGATAGGAAATAACTATCTCTGCAGCATGCATAATATTTCCTGCAGAGTTCTTTGTTCCATCCACATTAAAGACAGGTATGGGGTTTCATAAGTGCATGAGAGGCAACTTGGCCATCTCAGCGAATTTTCTGTCAATAAAGATTATGTTTGCACCCAAATCAAGGAGTGCTTTGACTTTCGTGGTGTCTTGGCATCTAGCCAATGAGGAGATTTCAATTTGCATAAGGATTTCTTTTTTGATTTTCAGGTTTCTGACAAATACTTCTTCTGGGATTTCATCATCATATTCTTTTGTAGAGGAATTAAGCACAGGATTATCATCCCTGCTGAGCCCACTAGAGGACCCCTCTAATGGCAGATTGGTAATAGAGATAGAAGGTGTGGATTCTTGATTGAAGATCTCATCCACTGTGAGAATAGAATATTGGTTATTATCCTTGGCACACCCAGATACATGCCTCGGACTTAGGCTTTTCCTGACTTCTTGTTTTTGGCAAATTCCATGTCTTGGAAGAATGCCCTAGCTTCATCAAACAACATGCCACGTATTGCCTGTCTGGGATCACAGCCTTTGCCTTTACCTTTGGTGCTTTTATCATCATCCCAAAATGTATTTGCTTCATCATCGGAGTCCTGCTCCGCGACTCTTATCTTTCAGGCCTTCTTGTAGCTCTTCTTATGCCACCCAGCCATTTGCAAAGTGGACATTCAACCTTAGTTTTCGGGCAGTCCTGGACCATGTGACCAGACTGTCCACAATTGTAACAGCCTATGTTGGCTGCTCCAATGTCCATGGTATCGGAATCTTTTTTTTCCAAAGCTGCTTCTTCTTTGGTAGGCTCCATGTATGAAGTCCAGACTCTTTTGCACTGTTCTGACATGACAGATTTCCATATGGTAGGACATGACCATATTGTGCCTCTTTCCTTCTCTGAAGATTTGGGCAATGATATTGCCCCTTGTGTTCTTCTCAAGGTACTCTGTAGTGTGGGAGTCCCTGATCATGCATTGTTGATATATTGATTCCCACTTGACAATGAAGTCATCTGTCAAAACTCTAGCAAAGACTAGAGCTTAGCTGCTGCCTAAGATGGGCAAGAACAACTGTATTTACCTAGTAGAGACTAGAGCTGCAGTACATGAGTCTAGGAGTAAATACTAAGTAAGAAATAACTCACCTCAGCTGTTGCCTAAGATGGGCAAGAACAACTGAGGTGCTTATGAATGTAGAAAGAATATAAGTGGTATGTGGTGGAGGCACACTCATACCTCAATAAGTGTCAGGGAAGAGACATTACCAAATGTATAGTAACAGGTATGTAAGAAACATTACTGAGCAATAGTATCATACTGTAAAAGGCCTGGAAGTGAAGTGGTTCCGGTGATTCCAAGTCTGGAAGAGCAGGAAGCAATTCTGGAAGTGGTTCTGGTGGTTCTGAGTCTGGAAGAGCACAGGAAAATTCCAGAAGTGGTTCTGGAATGGAAGGCTTTCATTCCAAAGGTTCTGGAAGAGCCAGAATCTTGAAAGCAGGTATTTTGTCATCATCCATGGGGGTTTTCCTTGGATGCACTGGGCTAATGACATCTTTGCCCAGTCGGCTTGGTTTGTTGTCTGGAATAGACTTTCTACTTCCTGGACTAGCATCTCCCAATCATAACTTGCTCCTTTTAAAAGGTGCACTCGTGCAAGGGGTCCAGCTTTTAGCCCTGTCAATCATGAGAGAATGGCAACTACTGCTGGTAGCACTTTGGTTTACAAAGAGTTCTTTTAGGTTGTAGGATTATCAAGGTGTAAGTGTCTGCTTCAAGAAATTCTCCTTCTGTTAATCTTCTGATGGTTCTGTACCTTGGCTTCTTTATAGTCCTCCAAGGTTCTTCTTCGTTGCACTTATGTTTGTGCTGGTCAGGTACTACTGGCAGTGGTTCTACTACCAGTTCAACTCAATCCCCATGTTCTTCTTTGATCTGAATAACCCTGAGGCCTTCTAGGCATGGGTTTTGATCTTGGATTTCTTTGGTGGATGAGTGGTTGTTGGGATCTACTAAACCCACTCTCAAAGTCAAATGTTGGGATGCTTCTCTGCTCCCTTCATAAGGCTCTAGGCCTACTGATCTGAGGGCAACTGTGAGGTTTCTTGTGGAAGAAGCAATGGTGTGCTGCTCTGCTAACTCCTCTAAACCAAGCTCTGACTCTAGTAGCTGTAAGAATGTTGTGGTGGGTGATTTTGACTTATACAGACTTGCACTCCTTACACTATGTGACGCTGAGGATTCCATGCTTAGTGAATGTCCTACTTTCTCTGACTTAATGCATGGAGTAGCTATGATAGGGACATGAGGGCTGGTCAACACTAGTGGCTACTTCTTTAGCCTTTGTGTAATGACCCATAGATGTATGATGCACTTGTTGTCTTTGTAGGTGGTGACGACCTTAGGTAGTGATAGGTGAGGAAGGATGTAGTTCAGTTCTAATGAAACAACCCTAAAGTGAAGCGCTTCTCAGGTATCACTACACAGCTTGCACTATTAGGGAATGGGAAAGAGAAGATTAAGGAGTTCATCTTTGATGCTTTGGGAGAAACACCAAGAGAACCAAACTGGTCTCTGGTGGCTGAATTCATAGGCCTTATATACATACTACATGGGTGTTTACATATGTTTGTACATAGGGCATAGGGTTAGTCCATAAAGAGATGATTGGCCTTGAGGCTGTGAGATATGGAAGCATGAACATGCTGCACACATGAGGATGTGGCAGAATGGAAGATCAGAAGCATAGAGCAGAAATTAAATGAAATGGAATGGAAGCATACACAGCATGGAGATTAAGAAGGCTGTGTAGCCATAAGGCAGATCATAGATCTGGTACGAAGAAGAGACAAAGAGTGTCTTTGAGCACTAAGTTCAAAAAATAAGATTAGATGAAATGTCTGTGATTAGATAACCACATGGCACAATACAATAAGATAAAGGAAAAAGAAAAGATACTAAGTCCATATTGGTGTGACCATAACATAGTATAGTGCGTCCATGAGCACAGAAACATCTAAGTCCAAATGATAAGATAAAAGTATCAGTGATTAGATAACCACATGTCACTGATAAGATAAGATGAAAAGATAAGGGTGAAAATGTACATTAGTAATACTACCCCATCAAAGGGTGCTTCCTGATCAGAAATGTTGGTCATGTTTTCATAAGGGTTCAATAAACCTAAAAAGTCCAGATAAGCCATGCAGAGTCATCAAGGAGCATTTGGGTTCATCCTGTGACATTTGGCTATCACCTTAGAGGTGCCTTCCAAATTCCCAGCAGGTTCCCAAGTCCTGTCTGTATCTGTGTAGCCCTTCCAATGAACTAAATATTCAAGTTGCTGTCCCTTCAGTTGGAAGTTGATAATATACTCAACTTCATAAACTTCATCCCTATCTTCAGTAACCTCAATAGGACCAGGCTGATCAACAGTCTGTCCTGGTAGCCTATCCTTGTAGGACTTAACCTGAGAGATGTTCACGACAGGGTGAATCTTCATAGAGCAGGAAAGCTTCAGCTCAACTGTGTTACTTCCAACCATGTTGGTGATCTTGTAAGGACTGAGCCACCATTCTGACAGCTTCTTTGATAAGTGTGTCAGCCGTAAGTTATCTGTAGATAGCCACACTTTATCTCCAACTGCATAGTGTGGAGCTTCAGTGTGGTGTTTGTTGGCCTAGACCTTCATCCATACCTGGGCCTTTTTCATATTACTTCTAGTCTCTTCAAGCATCTTTGCCATAGCATCAGCAAATTCTGAAGCAGCTGGTGCCTTGGAAATATGTTGTTTCATGTCCATTCTTGGCATGTAGGAACATGTGACATCAAAGGGTGACTTCTGTGTTGAAGCTTGCTTTTTCACATTATAACTAAACTGGGCAATTGGTAACCAATCAACCCATTCATCTTGTATTTCAGCTGTGAATAACTGGAGATACTGCTAGAGATTTCGATTCATATGTTCTGTCTGCCCATCCATCTGCAGGTGATGAGCGGTAGATAGCTTAGGGGTAATACCAAGTCACTTGCAGAGATCCTTCAGAACCTACAAGGTGAAGTGTGGTCTACGATCTGTCACAATACTTCTCAGAAGTCCGTGATTCTTTCAAACATTATGTAAGTATAGATGAGCCATTTCTAGAGTGGTCATGGTCTTGTTGCATGGTATGAACTCAACTTCTTTTGAGAATCTGTCCATAACAACCAGGATGGAATCCTTCCCTTGACTTAGGGGTAGATCCATAATAAAGTCTGTGGTGACATCAATCCAAGGCATGTCTGGCACCTCCAGGGATTTGAGCTTGCTGTAAGGGGCTAAATTACTCCCCTTCATATGTGCACACCTGTTACAGCATGATACATAATCCTTTACAAGTGTAGCCATTCCTGGCCAAAGGTAACTCTGATCTAGGAGCTCTAGGGTTTTCTCTATTCCTGTATGACCAGTGATGGGAGTATCATGATGCATCTGTAACACATGCATCCATAGATCTTCATCATCAGGAACAAACATTTTTCCATTCTTGAATATAATGCCGTCCTCATGTGTGCAAGCGTTCTGCTCATTGCATAGCTTCTGCATGTCAGACTCTCTTATCTTTGAGGTGGCATTTTTGATTCATTGTTTAATTTGTTTGCCTTCATCGGCCCTAATCTTCTCTGGCAGGATTACAATAACTCCCTTATTGTCATCTTCTATGCCCTGCATGTGATCCATTTTTCCCATGGTAGAGCCAGCCTTGTGGAGCCATTTGAAATTAAAGCAGGATAGATATTGGGCCCAACTCACTTGGTGTTGGTTAAGGTCCTGTGCCTTTATAAAGTATTGCAAATTAGCATGGTTATTCCAGACTTCAAATTCATGCTTTGTGCCTCCTAGATAATGTCACCACATTTCTAGTGACCTGATGATGCTTAACATCTCTTTGTCAGCTACCAGATAGTTCCATTTTTCTGGGGTCATGGAATGCAAGGCAAAGGAAATGGAGTGCCATTTTTTGTCTTTGTACATAGATAATACTGCACTGGTTGCAAAGTCCAATGTGTCACTTTCTAGACGGAATTGGCAATTGTTGTTGGGGAATGCCAGGATGGGAGCTGTGGTGAACTTCTGCTTTGGTGTGTCAAACACATGCTGTTGTGCTCTTTTCTGTTATGGTCACATCAATATGGACTTAGTATCTTTTCTTTTTCCTTTATCTTATCTTATTGTGCCATGTGGTTATCTAATCACAGACACCTCATCTAATCTTATCTTTTGGATTTAGTGCTCAAAGACACTCTTTGCCTGTCATTCACACCAGATCCACAATCTGCCTTATGGCTACACAGTCTTCTTAATTTCCATGCTGTGTATGCTTTTATTCCATTTCACTTAATTTCCACTCCATGCTTCTGATCTTCCATTCTGCCACATCCTCATGTGTGCAGCATGCTTATGCTTCCATTCCTCACAGCCCCAAGGCTGTTCATCTCTATATGGACCAACCCTATGCCCTATGTACAAACATATGTACATACCCATGTAGTATATAAGGCCTATGAGTTCAGCTACCAGAGACCAGTTTGATTCTCTTGGTGTTTCCCCCAAAGCATCAGAGATAAACTCTTGAGTCTCCCTCTACTCCATTCCCTGTGATTTAAGTCATCTAGTGATACCTGAGAAGCACTTCACTTTAGGGTTGTTTCATTAGAATCAAACTACACCTTTCCTCACCTATCACATTTACCACTAAGGTCATTGCCACCTATGAAGCCAACAAGTGCATCCTATGTCTACAAGTCGTTACATGAGGCTAAAGAAGTAGCCACTAGTGTTGACTAGCCCTCACATCTCTATCACAGTTGCCCACCACATTAAGTCAGAAGAAGCAGAGCATTCGCTGGGAGTGGAATCCCCAGCATTACATAGTGTAAGGAGCACAAGTCCATACAAGTCGGAGTCACCTGCCACGACATTCTTATGGTTACTAGAGTCAAAGCTTGGGTTAGAAGAGTTAGCAGAGCAGCACACCATTGCCTCTTTCTCAAGGAATCTCGCAACCATCCTCAGATCAGTAGGTCTAGAGCCTTACAAAGGGAGTAGAGAAGTATCCCAGCATTTGACTTTGAGAGGGGATTCAGTCAATCCCAACAACCACACTTCCACTGATGAAATCCAGGATCAGAACCTGCACCTAGAGGGCTTGAGGGTTATCCAGATTGAAGAAGAACTTGGAGATTTAGCTGAACCAGTAGTAGAACTGCCACCAACAGTACCTGACCAGTGCAAACATAAGTGCAACAACAAGGAACCTCAGAGGACTATAAAGAAGCCAAGGTACAGAACTATCAGGAGATTAGGAGAAGGAGAATTCCTCGAGGCAGAAGCTTACATCTCAAAAATTTTATGGGCAACTAGGACCTTACGTAAACCAAAGCAGTACCAACAGTAGTAGCCATGTCAATGATGCCCCCCACTCTCTATGACATCTTTCAGGACCCTAACACAACAATGAATGATCGCCTAAATGTGCTTTACAGCTTTGCACAGGATGTGGAAGCTCTTAACTGTCAAAAGCAGGAGAGAATAGAGACTCTTGAGAGCAACATAATCAAAAGAGGACAGTGCATACAAGTCCTTGAACATGAAGTAGCAGAACTTAAACACAAGGCAGCAAATGCAGTCATATCATCCAGTGATGGAGCATGCCGTAAAAAGATTGAAATATTCAAGAACCCCAGGGAGTACAAAGGCAAAAAGGCACTCTTTAAAGATTGGTGGGCCAAGATCAAAGCTTGGTTGGAATTGAATTCCACAAGCACACCCCCCAATTCTCATGCAGCAGTAGTCACTGTGCTCTCACAGTTAACAGGGCCAAAAGCTGGACCCTTCACATGAGTGTGCCTCCTCAAAGGGGCAGCTTACAAATGGGAGACATTGGTAGAAGAAGTGGAAAGTCTTTTCTGTACCACCAACCAGGCAGACTGGGCAAGGACTTCATTATCCCAGTGCATACAAGGGAAAATGCCCACATATGACTACATTGTCAAGTGGGAATCAATATATCAACAATGCACAATCAGGGACTTCCATGCTATAGAATACCTCGAGAAGAACACAAGGGGCAATATCATCACCCAAATCTTCAGAGAAGGAAAGAGGCATGATATGGTCATGCCCTACCTCATGGAAATCTGTTAGGACCTCCCTACACCTTTCAAGGGCTATGTCTGATCCTGCTTGGGTTGAGCATAACAAAAGGCCTAAGCTCTCCTTGCCTGGCTACTGCCACATAAGCTGCCACCATTTCCCAATGACTCCCTCCAGATTCCTGTTGGCAACCTCATCACCCCACTCCACCCGTTGATTCTACTTCTGAGGAAAATACCACTGAGGAGGATGACTCTTGCTATGACCTCTTCTCCTCTGACCTCACACTATCCTCACAGGAGGAAATGCTAGAAGATACACAACTCTCCCACCAGCTTTCCCACTCACTCTCCATTTCCCACAAGCCAACCCCTCCCTCTCCCACTCCTATTCAACACTCCCCTCTGTTCCAACTCCCCCCTCCTCAGCCACCACCACCTAAGAAACCCACCATGTCTTCAAAACCCGTTGAACTTTGCCTCAGAGCACCCAAGGCCTTCGATGGATCCTATGATTGAGCCATTGAATGGCTCAACGCTGTTGAAACCTACCTTTTGGTCAACATCAACATGTACAACACTGACACCAAGAAGGTAGCCTACGCCCTCTCTCATATGACTGAGGAATCTGCACACACTTGGGCAGGAACCTTTTGCCAGAACACACTAACACACTCACTGCCTGACCTTGGAACCTTTGGAACCTTCAAAACAGCCTTCAAAAAGGCGTTTGAACACCACAATACCATTGGCAATGCTGTTGCCTGGCTCTTTACCACCTGTGTCGTCCCTAAGAAGGATGAATCCTGTGCCACCACACTACTGAACTACATCTCCAAGTTCAAAAATAATCCCTTGCCGAAGTTACTGACTCCAACGTCCTCATCAGATACTCCACCTCTGGAATCCCCACCCCACTCATGACTAAAATCATGGGGATGGGCACTGTCCCCACCACCATCGACTCTTGGTACAAAAAAGCCATACATTTCCAGACTCAATGGGACCACACCCACAAAATCATCCAGGTGGACAAAAAACCTTCAGGCAGTTATCACTTGTTCTCCCCCAGAACCTCCTCTGCCCCAATGCTATGGATGTTGATGTCATCAAAGTAAGCAAGCTGACTGATGCAGAATGACAATGTTGCTGCAAGGAAGGCCTCTGCTTCTGCTGCCAAAAACCCAGACATATGTATGTCCTTCAAATGTTCCACATTCCTTGCTGAAAAACCCAGGAACAAATGTGTCAACAAGGTTGAAGAAGAGACACTTTCCAAGCTGGAGGAGATTGAGGGTGATGATGACAAAGAAAATGTTCATTGCATCTCTTTTCTTGTGGATTTTTGAACCAGGGGTCTGCTTCAACACCAGACTCCCCTTCTCCCCATAGCAGTGTAACTATATCATCCCTTGTAACTAAAGCAATAGAAATCACTGTTCAAGTCATTGTACCTTCACACATGCTCAAAGCTGTCAACACTTGTGCCCTCATCAACAGTGGGGCCAGCATCAATTGTATGGATTGGGACTTCACCAAGAAGAACTCCTTCCCCATTGAAAGACTCAAAGAACCCCTCCAAGCCCAAAATGCAGACAGCTCCTACAATAAAAGTGGCGATATCTGACATGGCATAATCCTCTTCCTCAATATAGAAGGCATTGCCCACTGTGTTCTCTTCCATCTCATGTCCCTCAAGGACAACATCATCCTTGGAACTCCTTGGCTTTGCACTGTAAACCCCCAAATTAACTGGGTCAAAAGAACCATTTCCATTGCGGAGTCCTCTGATCAGTCAAAGGAACTCTATTCCTCCCACATCACTAACATCAAGCGACACAACACCCACTACTGGGTATCCCCTCCAGTGCCTCCTCACCACATCAACATCTTTGCCACTGAACAGGAGAAACTCTTCTCCTACAACAAATGGGAAGAGGAAAACCAATTCCTTTTCTGCACCATAAACAACCATGCTTTGTACCGAACCATTCGGTTCGGATCTTGTTACGCCCCTCTCAAATCTGCCCAGATCACAAGAATCACCCAAGCCATAGAACTTGCTATCTCCACCAGACAGGATAAGCTG
>JBBPRF010001034.1:0-11766 GCA_038092875.1 Lanmaoa pseudosensibilis | reverse complement strand
TTCCCCTAACTGTGGTTTCAATTCAAGTTGTGATGATCTTGCGGGTTTATACAATGTGGGATCGATCCAAAAGAATCCTTTGGGTCCTCCTGTGCATTTATGTCCCACAGGTTGTACTTTCCTTTGTTATTCCGGGTATCTACGAAAATCCCAATACTTACCTCTCAGGTATGTCGAGAAATAAAATGGATGTGTCGCTGCAATCTCACATTGGTTGGCCCTGCCACCATTATTTCCAGTCACAGCCTCCCGAGTTATCGATTTCTCTTTTTGCAGTACCTCATCGAACAATTTCCCACCTCTGCTTCCCATATACAATGACATCCCCCGATTCGTTCTCAGTGTTACACTTT
Organism: Lanmaoa pseudosensibilis; assembly: GCA_038092875.1. Classification (NCBI taxonomy): domain Eukaryota; kingdom Fungi; phylum Basidiomycota; class Agaricomycetes; order Boletales; family Boletaceae; genus Lanmaoa; species Lanmaoa pseudosensibilis. The sequence goes on along the minus strand of JBBPRF010001034.1, from coordinate 11,413 downwards.
TGGTTCTTGCTGTCATCCAAACACTGAAGCAGTCCGTTGAAATGTACAAAGCGACCAAGCAGTGGCAGCCTAACCGGTACATGCAACAACTCGCGAGAGATGGTATCATTTACTTCCTCATGTATGTTTTGCTTTCCCCCTCTCTTTCGTTCCCATTCGTCAACATCATGTTCTCCCACTCATCTCACGTTCAGAGTACCCGCACGAAAGCTAACCATTCTGATGTTTTCCCTCGAACCTCTAGGAACATGCTTGCCAACATTACTTCTTTGTTCCAACTATCCAGCACTTTGACAGTCTTCCTGAGTGTATCGTCTACCACCATCATGTACCTCATGATGCCTCGGTTCATCATCAGCGTGCGAGAGCTGCATGACCATGATCCCCGTCGCCGCTGTCAGGGCATTGACAGTGGATTCGGTGTCACGTTGTCGCAACCCATTGCCAATGAAAACACGGCTGTATCTGCAATCGCACTCGCGGACGTCACCCTGGAGCTAGGTCAGATCGTGGAGGGGGTAGCGGATGAGTCAGAGGCAATCCGACTCGAAGTGCGAGGAGATAATACTCGTCAGGTTTGAGCGAGTTGAGTATGAGCCCCGACACTCAGCCTCACATGGATGGTAGAAGATAGCAGTACTTTTAATGATGACGTGGATATCTATTTTACCTATGTGTTACAGTATTCCTTGCCTTCTGAACCCCATGTACTAGAAACCATTGAAGCGGAACTTCTCTGCGCGTGCGGTGTGATTCTGTACTGCAAATATTTTCAGGAATTACATCCGCTCTTGTAGAAACCAGCACGCTGTTCATATTCATCGCGGCTACTACTACGGCGTATACGACGCAACTAATGGCAACCGTCCCCTCAGAGCAAATGGGTGAATGTCACGGATACGTGAGGGTGGCCCTGCTCCCATCACGCGCATTATCAATGCATGAGTCACGTACTTGCGCCGTACCTTGTTCATTCATCGTGCTGCTAGCAATTAAGCCAGGCAACTACAATGTTTCAACAACATCATTACATCCAAGACTCGAGCGCAGGCGTCGCATTAGCTCGTACCCCAAGCCGGGCCGCAACACAGACGAAGGAGTACTCGTTGGGGATGTGGAAGAGGGTCTGAGCGGTACGTTGCCATGTTTCGCGGACCGCACTCAACCGGATAGGCTGACTTTTCATTGACATCTTTGTGTTCTTCAGCGCCTGGTGGCATTGATTTGATGCATTTGGAGCGTTTTGCAACTGTAATGATGGTCACAGTGGTAAGTTGTACCAGAGCTCGAATGAACCCTAAGAGTACCGGAAGAACGATAAGTGTAGAATATAGGCGGGTACTCTGTCGGGACCGCACAAACATACCCAGTGTACTAGTGGCATTCACGTCCTTTCGCAAATGGTGTAGAACTCGACTAGACACTGAGCGACCTGAGTGCCTCAGTGGTCAAAGTACCAGTGCATCTCGGCTGAGGGGGTAGAAAGAGCGGGATATGCACAAAGGCTTGGAGTGACTGTCCTTCACCCTCCCGCAGGCATGAAACAAGAGCCACATGGAGATGCTCGTCTCGGGGTGACCAACCACTTTTTGTCGTCAGTGAGGTCGATACCCCTCGAGCGAAAGCACATACCTCTGCGCACACATCCAAATATCTGTGCCTTCCGCAGAACTTGCGCGAGCTTTCCGGTACTTTCCGCTTCCGCACAACTCAGTAGCAAAGACGGCAAAGGGGCCGAGACCTTGACGGACCTGAAAGTACCCCTCACTCTCTCAAACGCGAGAATCTTCTCCATAACATGAGGCCCATACCGCTGGTAATCATGGTCTGTCACGAAGACGACGGCCCATGCACTCAGGAGACTTGACAAAATCGATTCACGCAGAATCGCAGGCAAGACCCAGAAACAGGTCGAGAATTCGGGGTGACCGTCGATGAGGCAGTCATGTGCAGTCGCAATTCCCCTAAGCCTTTCCCCACCCCATAGGGTACTGGGTTGAGATGCAGCATGACAGGCCTAGACGTCCCCATCCACCATCTGCGACAGTCACGCGGAAGAAAGGAGACAAGGGCAGACGTACCGAAGCTGGAGCGGCACCAGAGAAAACACTCTCGCCTGTGCCTGCGATTAGACAAGCCACACACCCTTGCTCCGACGCACAAGCATATATGACAAATGGCAATGCCTGAAATTCGGATGCGTCGAACACGAAAACACAGCCAGTGGCTCGCATGACGTGTCGTTATGTATCGTGAGGCAGACCGAATTCCAAGGATGCCTCGCCGCAAGCAATAATTGACAGCTGAAGCACTGTCATGGTATTTCATTCTAGCGTTTTGCAAGTTGGAACTGGGACTGAATGAATTTTCGCCAACGAGAAACATGAGCGTACGTCGAGGAGCAATTCAAACTCCGTCGAACTGGTTTCCCGTACGAACCAGGATGTCCACAGGCATTCAGGTTGGCGAGTATAATGGCAAATTCAACCCGCCGCATTTCGTGTCAGTTTCAAGGTTGCTGGTACGGGCCATGTTAGCGGGATAGGGGTCACCAGGTTGGATTGAAGCAGCCCCCCGGGTATCCCCCGGCTCCCGCGCACGTCGGTTTGCGGCGTCTTTTTGACCGTAGCTTGCTCATCTCATCGTAACATGCGATTATACTGCGCAAGGTCATCGGGTACCCCCTCCGTACTTATGTGCATCCTCTGGTGGAGGAGCATGGTGTTTCAGAACACAGCCCAGACGACCATTATAGTAAGAGCACCCGCATGTACGCTTCGTGTTCGGGGCTGAATGGTGTAGTAATACAACTAAAAAGAACGTGGACATCGTTCCAACGCAATGTTTCCTCCACTCGTGGCCGTTCTATCTCAAGCTCTCAGGAACCGCACAGAGCGCTGAAGGAAGGATGGATGATGCTGCGAACTTGTAAGTGGCAAGTGAATCCAACTATTGCTTCACTAGACCGTCATTTTTCACAGTCCATGACTCGTGTTCCATGCCGTTGGAGAACCTAGCGGGGGTTCCGTATCTCACCTCGTTTGCGGGTGTTTAAAACCATAAGTACGAATACATGCGCTTCTTCACTTCTTTTACTCCATCATTCTCACCACATTCGACTGAATTTAGCAAAGCGCCCGTGGTGTCGACCGGACTTGGCCTGGGTATCTAAGTGCTACTTTGTGACGCCATCGAAGCATCCGATCGAGAGAAGGCAGTGAGCAAGACATACGGGAAGGGGATAAATTGCGATTCCGGAGGCCGTGAATGCCGAACCTTGGCGCCCTCACTGAGACGCATTTAGACGTATTCGCTTTCAGATCCGATCCTGCATTCACATGTTACTCAAGACTCCGTCCTACTAGAGAGTGGAGAGCGAGGTCGTCTTCGATGTGACCATGGGGAAGCTGTGGACAACGTCATGGATGTTCCGAGGCATTGCGAGTCGGAAGAGCAGACATTGCAGTGGGCGGGTTTTGGCGCAAGGCTATTGTCTCGACAATCTGTCATCCTGACTTGGGCCTTCTCAGACTGATGTCAGGACGGGCCTTTGAAGCAGTCGCATTAGACTCGACTACCTCACAATGTCCTCCTTTTCCAATACCCATCTGGCCCTCGGCCCCCCACTTATGTAACAGGAGATGATTGTACAGCATCCACTGGCTATCGCACTGCTTCAATTGTCAACGTTGACCCGCTCAATGCCGCGACGCGCTTCTTCGTGATCATGGACCCCCGTGGTTCTCCATATCACTTTCGCAGCCTCCCCACTAACCTGAGGTGGCCATAGTTGATGGTGAGTTCTCTTATAAATATTCCGTGGGGAGGCTCTGCTGATTCTCGTCATCATCAAATTCTTCGCTACTCTGCCACCACTCCAAATTTACGGGTATATTGACGTGGGTCACATGAGGCTATCACCTCAAAGGAACTCTACGATGAAAAAACGCCTAAACGATGCATTGCAATTGGATACATATTGACGGGCAGTAGCGGGTTATCGAGATGTACTAGTACTGTGACCTCGCTTGTGCCTCGGTTACGGCTTCAAGGCTTCTTACTTGCCACGGGAGGTGAGATAATCATGATCCTGAATGCAGAGCACGATTCAATCTTTTCACCACAAACGTCCTGTGCTGTAAGCGCAACGACTTTGTTCTTTGCACGCCAACAAACACGCTCTGGCATTGCCTTCCGTGACTGCCTCCGTCCTGTGTTGCGTAATTGTTGTACGTTAGTAGGTCGTGGACCGTTCTTTGTTCCAAACGAATCTTGAAGCAAATAATTGATATGCCGGGGAGGAGATATAGCTACCAGCGGACCCCAAGACCGAACCACCCTTCTAGTCGACTGTCGATCTTTGTTTATTGTTAAACAGTAGGACATTTCTGTTTCCCTTGTTCTGCCATGTCCTCCAACTTACAGTCCGCTCTGGAACTTCTCCGCATGAATAATTATGCGTCCCGTACGTTCGCTATACCTTTCCTCAATGATTAATCTCATAGAAAAATGCAGTCGTTATTGTCACTGCTGTCATATATGATTATCGTGAGATATCCTTGTATACGTTGTCGACTCCTTCTCGGACTAAATTGAACTTTGCGATTCTACCATTGCAGTTCTCACCTTTTCGAGAGAAGTATGTCATCTCATTTCCAAAGGCTTATTTGTTGGCTGACAGTGTTTACAGATACACAACGTTTGGGTAAGGAAACAGTTATTGAGCAAGCGAGGTTCTGACAGTCGCACAGTGCAGACCCTGGACATGGGTCTCTACAACTTTTGTTCTAGTGTGTACAAAGCCTCAGGGGATATTTTATTGCACATGTTCCGAATTGACGATCCTGTAGGTCCGCTATCTCGGTCTCTGCTGGGTCATGTATGTCTATGATTATGGTGCATATGAAACTACACAGCTAACGATGAATCTGTGGTCAAGTCTTGATGCCCTCAGTATGTTGCGATTCAAATCGGAGGTTGGTTGAGCTGGTCTGATAAATGCATTCGCAGATGGTAGCACCTTTGTCCCTGGCCCGATAGCAGTGAGTTTCTTCGCTTTGCATTTTGTCTGTCACTAATTACATCTTCTGATAGATGTATGCATCTACATTCCCGCTACAAACTCTATTGATAATGGTTTCATAGGTGTAAGCATTTCGATTTGGTGCCCTCCACAATACGTGTATGAAACATGGATATTCTGAAGGTACTGGTATCTATCTGGTGATTCAGTGGGTGTTCCCGATATTCCTTTATGCTGCAGATTGTGAGTTACTGCGCCCCCTGATTCCGTCTCCCCTGACTGTGACTCCAATTACAGTGATGATGATCCTGCGGGTTTACGCAATGTGGAATCGATCCAAAATGATCCTTGGGGTCCTCCTGTTCATTTACGTGCCGCAGGTTATCGTTTCCTTTGTATTTCCGGGTATCTATGACAATCCCAATATTTACCTCTCGGGTATGTCTTGAACTAAACTGTACATCACTGCAATCTCACGCAGGTGGCCCTTCATCCCATGCCATCCTTTTCTCCAGTGACGATCACTCAAGTAATCGATGTCTCATTTTGCAGTGATTCATGGAACAACATTCCATCCCTGCTTAACGTGTATAGTGAAATCCCCCGATTCATTATCGGTGCTACACTTTTGGTTCTCGCTGTCATCCCAACCATGAAGGAGTCAGTTGAGACGTACAGAGCGACCAAACAATGGCAACCTAACCGGTACATGAAACTATTCATGAGAGATGGTATTATTTATTTCTTTGTGTACGTTCCGCTTGTCCCCTTTCATTCGTTTCCATTTATCACCGCCGTGTTCTCCTACTCGCACAAAGACGAACTATTCTGATCTTTTGACTCCTCTCGGATTTCTAGGAACATTCTTTTCAACCTCAACGCTTTGTTCCAAGACGGCCTTACTATAGCCGCTGTAAACAGCACTTCGATGCTCTTCTTGAACGTGTTTTCTGTCATAACCATATGTCCCATGATGCCTCGGTTCATCATCAGCGTGCGAGAGCTGTATGATCGTGACCTCCGTGGTCGCTGGCAGGGGATTGACACCGGATTTGGTGTGTTGTCGCAACCCACTGTTGGTGAAGACGCGGTCGTGTCTACGATTGTATTCGCAGACGTCGCCCCACGGCAGGGTCAGATCGTGGAGGGGGATGCGGACGAATCGGAGGCGAATCGACTTGGACCATTGGGGGATAATAGCAGTCAGGTTTAAGCAAGGTCATTGGATTGACACAGGGGGGCGAGCCATCGAAGGACAGTACTGAGGATGGTGATACTTTGAATGGTGACTCAGATAATTAATCTACCTAATATTGAATAGCTTCGATGATTGCCCCCATTACTCCGACCGTCCTAAATATGAAGTAGTAGATGGTTGATGGACAACAGAAACTGTGAGTTACCTCAGATTGTACTTCTGTACATGTTAGAAGCAGAATCACCCTCCGAGTGCGAATACGGCTGTGCTACTAGTACAGGGTCCATGGGCCGTCCTAGTCGGAGAAGCGGAGTAGGAAACCATGATAAGCTGACCGCAGGCGTAGAAGAAGCACACTCGGGTTCTGCCTTCTAATCTGATCACGATCAGTAGCCTCCCAAAGTGAGCTAGGTAAACTTGCTGTAGACGACTGACCTTGAGTCAACTGCGGGAGTTCCCCAACCGTGAGGTCACCCCGTGGGAATAACATCTCTAGACGCTGTGAATGGCATCAGTGGGTTTATTTCTGACGACTCCATTCCCTGGCGTCTGGTTCAACAAGCATACGGTTCTCTGTGTGTTCTCTTCTTTGAACAAATTCATGCAGTTTTTTCAGCACCTTCAATTCTGGGTTATTCAAGTTGGTGGGTGGACACGGATTTATGATGAAGACCTGGGCACATGCTCTGAGCAACAAAGTGATCAATTTTCCGTCCGAAGCACTACTAGTAACTTGAGGCGATGTAACACGCGTTCTTCATCTAGAAAACTAGCCGAACATAATGCTACATTATTCGCCCCATATATAGGTTAGGTCAGGAAGCTTGCCCGTAGTATGCTGTAAATTCCCTTTTTTGCTAGCCATCCTCCAATCACAGCTCTCAAAGGTGTGCGGTAGACGGCGTCAAGCGATAACGTTACACACTGTCCTCCTGATGTTCTTCGGCGCGCAGGGAACAAGAATTCCTCGCACGTTCTTTGCTCCACTGATTGCTGTGCACGATCTCATCATCTCATTTGAACGTCCTTGTTATCACAAACAGCTATTTTCAGTGTAGGCGCCAGAAGATATAAGTGACTCCTCTTCTCACCGGGAGACCTCACACAATTCTGGTTTTTGAACCCTGATCTGCGCAGCTATTACACGACCTGAAGTCGTTGAGTAACCCCAAGCCATGTCTTCCGATTCGCAGTCTACTTTGCAGTCCCTCCACCTACTCAACTATGCATCCAGTGAGTTCTATTGCACACCGCTGATGGTCATCTTATATACAAACACAGTTTCATTGATCACTGCTGTCGGATACGATTATCGTGGGTGGTCTTTCGTGCACTCTTCATTCTTATTTAGGAGTGACCGATCCATCGCTTTCGCCCAGTCCTCACGTTTTCCGGGGAGGTGCTTTATTTTTCTCTGACTCTTGTCGCCTTGCTAATGATCTACTTAGATAGAGTATATATGGGTGAGCAAATGACAATTATCAAGCAAGTATTATGTCCCTGAGAGTACTACAGTGCAGACCCTGGACCTGGGTCTCTACAATGTTCGTTCTCGTGCGTACTGGTATATTCTGTTCTACGTTCGCGAACTGATATTTGCGTAGTGCCGTTATCTCGGTCTTCTTTGGGCAGTGTAGGTATTGGTCACTGTGGCTTGTTGAACGTTTCGGTTGACTCTGCATCCGTACTCAAGTTTGACTGGAATCAGTATGTTCACGATTAAAAATCTCGGTTGGTTTGTCTGACCGAGTATACCCACAGCTGGGAGCAGCTTCGTCCCCGGTCCTGTGAAAGTCAGTTTCTATGCTTTATGCCTGATCCTTTGCTAATAATTGTCTTCTGATAGATGTGTGTATCTAAATTCCAATAGCAGTCGTATGTTTCTGATGGTCAAATAGGTGTAAGTATATCTGTTTTCAGCCTACCACGATGTACGAATTAAGCATGAATGTTCTAAAGGCACTGCATTCTATCTGGTAGCCGAGTGGACATTTCAAGTGTTCTTTGCCGTCGCTGATCGTGAGTTACTGTGTCGGCACATAGTTCTTTCCTCTATATTGGTTTCAATTGCAGTGGTGATGATCTTGCGTGTATATGCAATGTGGAATCGATCCAAGACAATCCTCTATCTTCTCCTATTCACTTACGTATCGGAAGTCATCCCTTCCTTCGTTTTTGCAGGGATCTACTACAACCCCAACACCTACTTCTCGGGTACGTCTCGGGTTAAATGAAAGTGTCGGATGCGTTGTTGAACAGATGATACTACTCTCCTGCCATCATTTTTTCCAGTGGCGATTGTCCGAGCTCTAGATCTCACACATTGCAATTACTCGATCAACGTGCCGTCCCACGCAGAGATATATTATACCATTCCCCGATTCATTCTTGCGGCTCTGTTGCTCATTCTTGTTGCCATCCAAACTTTGAAGCAGTCGATTGAGATGTACAAGGCGACGAAGCAATGGCAGCCCAACCGGTACATGGAGTTCCTCGCGAAGGAAGGAATTATCTACTTTTTTTTGTGCGTTTCTCTTATTTTTGCAGTCTCCTCCAACTCCCAACTGTCTTTCGTGTGTTCTTCCTGTCGCAAAAATGCATGAAAACTAACCCCTTGGATTTTTCGCCTCGTTCGTGCAGGAACCTGCTCTTCAATATCACGGCTGTGATCGAAAGTGACCCTTCGATGGACAGGACCTCGATGCACATTCTAACCACACTTTGTATTATCTTTATATATCCCATGATCCCTCGGTGCATCATTGGCATACGGAAGCTGTATGACCGCGACATCCGCCTTCACCGCCAAGAAGGGCTCAACACCTCATTTGGTGTGTTATCACAACCCATTTCATTTGAGGATGTCGACACGGAGGAGGATCCGGTGGTGGGGATTTATGAGGAGATACAGCTTGAATTGGTCAGAGACAGTGGGCGTGAGAACAGAGTAGGACTTGGTCGGTTGTTGACGCGTTGACGATTGATCAAGCGGGCTACCTAGTGTTGGAGAACGGAACGCTACACGGCATGCGAGCTGGAGCTGCCCTCATTCGTTACTCACTTCTTCCGGTCTCGATAGTCGTATGTATCCCATGATGTTGTATAGAGTATTTCCGCGACGACATCGTGATGATGAGTCCGAGTACTTTGGAGCGCAAGTTGGACTCTTCTGCGGGTTCTGCTACCAGCACTGCTCTCACTGGGCCGCTGTAGCGTTTGTGATCTTAACGATCATCGATAATCGATCAGGCCTCAGGGGCCACTGTCTCGACATGGTGCATGGTCAAGTATCATTCGGCCGCCGCCGCCGCCGCCGATCCACGTCCATTAGGCTACTGGCAGTGTTCTGCAGCGCGTTCAAGGTGGCGGTAGGTAGCGTGAGCACTGAGCATGCCTCCCAGGCTCTGCAATCTTATTGGTCCCAAACCGGCTCCTATTCTTCATTCCCTAACCCATCGAACACGAGTACTTCATCGTATTATTATTAGCACAGGAACATCGCGAGAAGGACTAGGTCGTGATCCAACAAAGATCTTCGTCGCCCAGTAAGTCCTTGTATCCTGTGGTCGGCTACAGCATGTGTCACCCCATGAAAACATCGTGACCGACCTCGTGGTGGCCCTCTTTTAAAGACCATCTCAAGGTGCCACAGGGTTGTCGGTGGCTTACAATGAATCTATCCCATAAACCTCCCAACCTCTTCGGTTCCGACTCCGACTCTGAATACGTTCCCAGCACGCTCGACAAGGGCAAACGAAAAGCAGACGGTGTGTCTCGTGCAAATATGGCCGCCACAGAGACTGAGATAGATGACGATTTTAGAGCCTTTGGGAACGAAGGGAGGCGTCTCCCACTACCAAAATTCTTATCGCGTACACCCTCGAATGCAAGATGTCTTTTCTTCGGACTCGGACACCGACTCTGTGTTTGGATCTGACACTGCGTCGACGCCTTCTCCGTCGATATCTATCGACGCACGCCCCATCACGGATGGAGTTACCTCCGATGGAGGCGAAAGTCTGTACCAATCCGTCAACGAAGAAAACTCATCAGATAATCAGGTGTGTTTATTTACAACCCACCTGCGATCTCGAATCCGATCGTGGATCGGTAGATGGATATAGACGCTGCGCCTCTCCAACGCGATGAATTGGACTTGGCATATTCTATCAAAGGCATGTATCGCATCCTGGACCTCATCTCAGAGCAGGGTAGTGGTGGTCTCGGTGAGTTCAGACCGGCACGTTTGTTTTCATTATTTATTTGGTATCAGTCGATAAGATCATCATATCGCAAAACTCGCTCGAGGCATTCATAAATAGTGTTTGCCCAGGTGCATACGTATCAATGACCAGAGTCAACTTCAAGACTCTTGACAAGTATGTCATCAAACCCGTCGGCATCTACGGGAGTAAAGAGGAAATTGTCCGATTCCTGTTGCAGCTTGAGGCTATCGACGATACCATGTGTGTCATCCAGTTGGGATCATTCATCCTCTGTAATATTGACACCCTGTTTTGACAGTGCGGCACAGCTTCTTGTCGATTCCGACACGCATATACGCACACAACCGGTCCTCCGTTCAGGCTTATACATCATCACAACACCGGAGCAAATCGGGGGCTCACATCAAGTATTTGTTCTATACTGGCCCGAGCAAACAACTTGGGACGACTCTGCGGCGTCTTCCGTTCGTCGCAATCGCATCACGTTCATGAGGTTCGTTTATATTGATACCACCTGAGTGTAACGATTTCAAATTCCATCGTTCAAAGGTACTTGACGAAGATGTGCGATCAAGTCGTGTCTCTGATCTCACCCGAACACGCGCAAACTATCCTTTGGAGTGAAGGCGATGATGAAGACGAAACCGATATGCTCGAAGTCGACCACGACGAATCTGATCGAATGTTCACATTCGAAGTCGCACAGACCAACGAACAGGAAGAGTCTGTGACTGTCCGCGAGGGCTTCAAGGTCAGTTCATCCCGATTTTGTGCACTGGCATCGTCTCGACCAACAGGGTTGGGATTTTCCAGGCTGCTTCGCGGGCGATTGCACTTCCAGAAGTACCCACCGAAGATCCGGATCCGACGAAACCTGCGCCGATCGCACCATTTTTACTTTTTGGTGAGACGACGCAAGGATTCATGACGGTAGAACATCGAGAGGCGAGCGTCGTGCGGGACAAC
>JBBPRF010001033.1:0-11768 GCA_038092875.1 Lanmaoa pseudosensibilis | reverse complement strand
ATTTACTCCTAGACTTATGTACTGCAGCTCTAGTCTCTACTAGGTAAATACAGTTGTTCTTGCCCATCTTAGGCAGCAGCTGAGCTCTAGTCTCTACTAGAGTTTTGACAGCATGTGACCTGTATTAGCACCCCGATACACACTCTGCTCGTGTTTTCTGGGGCTGCAGGTGGTGTGCTGGGGTGGCACCCCTTGGGTGGTCATTTCCACATCTGGCAATCCACCCCTTGCTGAGCTTCAGCTTGCCTGTGATGAGCCTACCCTTGTGCATGCACCTATAGTTCCCACAGTTTGAGCCTAATTAAGAATGCTGGTCATTGCTGTCACCATGGCTAATTTGGCTTGTTAATGGGATTTTTCCAACACCAGCAATAAATATTGTCCCAAATACCCACTTCCCTCTGTAGGAGGTTGTGACACAGCCTGGGGCCAATAGCTGTACCTTTCCCACCACTGTCCCTCAGCACTACAAGGGCTGGAGCTAGCAAGGCAAATGCTTCCCATGTCCCTGTTACAAACTTTCCATATGGTGTTGATGAGAACTGTTTGTGTTACAATCTTTCTTCTTCCTTTACGCGTTGTCCTCTTCCTCTTATATGGTACTTGCACCACTTGGCGGGGTACTCCCAGTTGCCCCCATACCGCCTTTCTTCTCCTTGCGAATACCGCTCTCCCTCTCTTTGTACCACTGTTCTAATAACCTTTGCTTCGGCCTTACTCATATCTTTGGACTCCTATCTCCTACACCGTTTCTCTCACAACGGCGAGTATTCCCCACCTTCCATACAATTCCATGACTTTCTTTTCCTTTCTGGTCTCACTTCTTTCTTGGTCTGTGCGCAGTGGTCCTTATTATATAAAGTCTTCGTCTACGTTTGTATTTCCCATTCTTGGTCTACGCAATACAAGCATTGTCTTGAGTCACCTTGAAATCTACGCCCTAAGTCAATTCTCACTCGACTTCCTCCGTCCTTGTAAAACTCTTTGTCCTTGTAGGCTAGTGGACGTTGATCTCTTCGTGAGTATCGCCTGCCTAGTGCTACTCTTTAGGAGTATCGCCATCGTTGTACACTTCGTGTAACAGTTTGTTACGTGAAGCGCACAAAGATTTGTGGACTAGGCGGGCGATACTCACGAAGAGACTGATGTCCACTAATCTGCAAGACAAAGAGACAAGACTAGTCAGGCGATACTCACGAAGAGACCGACGTCCGATAGCTTATCTATCAAGGGGAACTCCCAGGGCAATGGAAGTCAAAGGGGGTTCGACTTAGACTCAAGAGTTTCAAGGGTGATTCGAGACTACACTTGTATTGCGAAGATCGAGAATGAGGAATACAAGTGTAAATGAAGAGTTTATATAAAGGGGACCAACGCGCACGGACCAAGAGATGATCAGGAAAAGAAAACTATGGAAATGTATGGAAAGCAGGGAACACTCGCCGTTGTGAGAGAAACAGCGTAGGAGATAGAGTCCGAAGATACGAATAAGGCCAAAGATAAGGCTCGTTAGAATAGCAGTGAAAAGAGGGGGAAAATAGTATTTGTAAGGAGGAGGAAAGCAGTATGGGGACGACTGGGTGTATCCTGCCAAGTGGTGCGAGTACCGTGTAAAAGGAAGAGGACAACACATGAAGAGAGAAGGAAAATTGTAACATTACCCCCGCTGTACAATTGAACCCCTGGCTCAATAATCAGACTACCTCCCAACTCAAGCGCCAAGGACCTAGGATCCCCCGTAAACTGCTGTGGCCTGCGAGACTGATAGATGTTCACGCGGACAGTCACCAATGATGTGACCAGGTGCATTGCAGCTTCTGCAGTTGCTATGGGGGCAGAAGCAATGGGCATGGCCCCAGTTGTTACAAAAGTCACATCTTTGGATAAGACAATGACAGGCAGGATGACCTGGGGTGAGGACGTGGCAATGGGGGCAACGGTATTGTGGACAGTTGAACTGATAGTGGCCCCGACAGTGGCAGTGATAACACTCAGTGGAGGGAGAAGCCGGGTGAGTGATGATCTGTTCTGGCTCAGGTAGGACATGAAAAGGAGAGGATAAGGTGCGAGTGCTGCCAAGTAGATAGGTTTGGGGGCGTTCCTGTGGGATTGGGATGGTGTGAATGATTTCTTCATTGTCAGAATCCAAGTGGGGGTCCAGATCATCCTCGTCAGAGCCAACGAGGGTTGCAGAGGTGGATGGAGGGGAAGAAGAGAGTCTAGCGGCAAGTGGAGAAGTGGGAGTGGGGATAGGAAGAGGATCCTGTCCTGGGGTAAGGCGGATAGGAGAATTTACGGGACTAAGAATATTGTCAAGTCGTTGAAGGTAGGTATCACATTGGTCCTGGGGAAGAGAAAGGTAGATACGATGAAAGGTAGGGTAAATCATAATGGTGGGAAGAGCTGTGATGAAGGTTCCAAAGCCATGACTATGTAAAGTGTTGAAAAGATGACGAAGGGTGTCTCCCAAAGCGAAGCGAAGAGGAAGATCAGGAGACTTAGCTGCATGAAGCATCAATTGGGCACGGGAGATTCCATGATAGGTATGAATGAGGTCTTGGGAAATGGTATCATCTTGAAAAAGGGGGTCTTCTTCGATTTGGTGGAGAAGAACGGGGGAGTCTAGGACGGTGGCGTAGAGCAAGTGGACCCCATATTCGGGCAAGAGCGAAGGATAGACACGTCAAGAACGTAAGGGCGACGACAGGCTCGAGGATGAAGATAAGGGGGATGAGGCAATGGAGGAGGATAGGAATGACATAGTGGAGGATATCGATGTGGAAAAAGAGCATACAATGGAGCTTGGGTTCAGACAGGAGATACTCACGAGGAGACTGTCGACTGGCTGATGACCCAACTCAAAGGTAATGTCTTCGTTTATATGCTGTGAGGATGGTGGGTACGTGACGAAGATTAGACTCGGATTCCCATGTATTTTCGGATGATGAGTAACCCTTCCATGCGGTCAGGTACCGGCGACGTGATTGAGGACCCTTGTGGGCTATGATCGCTTCGACTTCCCACTCTTCCTTGTTATCTATGATGTTAGGTGGGGGAGATAAGAACACAGGTCCATGTGCTTCACTGGTCCGATAAGAAGATAGAAGTGAGGCATGGAAAACGTCATGTATCTTCCATGTGGAGGGAAGGCGGAGCTGATAAGTTAATGGGGAAAGAACGCGGATGATTTCAAAGGGGCCATGTCTCTTAGGAGCGAGCTTTCGAGAAGGGTAATGAAGTCGTAGGTGGGTGGCTTTGAGCCACACCTTATCACCTACCTTCTAGGGAGTGAAGTGACTGGTAGACCGGGAAGTCATGAGCTTTCTGGCGGATTCATGGGCTGCTAAGGCTTCCTTTCTGGCTTCATCTAGGGAAGAGAGTTGTGCTTCTAAAGCGGGTAGGAAGGTCTTGCTGAGGGGCGGATATGAGCATGGGTCAAATCCATAGAGTAAGGAAAAAGAGGACTTCTTGGTTGACATGTGAGGGGCGGAGTTATGGTGGAATTCCGCCGCTGTTAGGGTTTCAGACCATGAGGAGGGTTGATTTGTACAAAAGATCTGAAGGTATGTCTCTAGTTCCTGATTGGTTTGTTCTGTTTGGCCATCGGTCTGAGGATGATAAGCTATGGATAGGTGAACGTCATACTTCAGGAGGCGAGCAAGTTCCTTCGCGAATGCTGAGGCGAACTGGGGGCCCCTGTCCGAGATGATGGAGTCGTGGAGACCGAAGTGTCTGAAGACATTGTGAAAGAATAGATTGGCTACGCCTGCTGCATCGATGGATTTGGAGCATGGAATGAGGATTACCCCCTTTGTAAGGCCATGGTCGACCACAACCAAGATAGAGTCATAACTGTGGGAGGAGGGGAGGTCCGTGATCAGGTCCATGGACAGTTGTTTGAACAGAAGGGCCGTTGTTGAAGGGATGGGAGACAAAGGGGGAACTGTGGGATGGGTGTTGACCTTGTTCTGCTGGCAGGCGGCACAACTGTCCACGAAGTGTTTAACGAAGGAAGAGAGGCCCGGCCACCAAAAGTCACGTTCCAAAATGGCTTTGGTATGGAAGACACCCATATGTCCAGAGAGAGGAGAAGAGTGGATGGAGTGAAGGAGAGCGGAACGAGCCGAGGGGGGAACATACATACGGCCCTTAAAATAGAGATGGCCGTTGTCAAAAGACCAGTCCGCAAGGGAGGAATGAGTGAACAGGGGAGAGCCCTCATCAAGGGCTGCTAGGGCCTTCAAAACGAAAGGGTCCGAGGAAGAGGAAGATTGGATATGATGTGCGAGGGACAGATCAAACGCATTGAGAACGACTGGATCTGGTATGATGGAAGAGTCGACGTTGTCTGACGAGATGTCGACGTCATCTCGTCTAGAGAGAGCGTCGGCCGGGCCCATTTGAGAGCCTGGAGTGACAGCCCAGACAACGTCAAAATCCTGGAGAAAGAGGGCCCAACGAGCCTGCCTGTGAGAGAGTTTACAGGGATCTCGGATGTAGGAGAGGTTCTTGTGGTCGGTGATGATGGTAACTGGATGTGAAGTTCCCTGGAGGTAATGTTTCCACTCAGCTAATGTGTAGATAACCGCAAGGAGTTCATGATCGTATATGTCATAATTGCATTCAGTGGGAGAGAACATCTTGGAGAAGTAAGCGCAAGGATGCTTGTCTCCGTTGGCATCACACTGCATAAGCACAGCGCCTGTGGCAAGGAGGGAGACATCCGTCATGAGGAAGAAGGGCTTGGATACGTCTGGGATTGTAATGACCAGGGTGGAGGCGAAGATGTCTCGAAATCAGTCAAATGCTTGCTGTTGTAGTGGGGACCAGACCCAGGGTTGGTCTTTGTGAGTGAGGAGGGTGAGGGGGGTGGCAACATCGGAGTAGTTGGGGATGAACTTTCTATAGAAGTTTGCAAATCCAAGGAACGAGCGGACTCCTTTTACGGAGGTGGGAGGTTTCCAGTCTTTGATGGCGGTGACCTTCTTTGGGTCCATGTGGATGATTCCCTGACCGATGATCATTCCCAGGTATTTCATAGTTGGTTGGTCGAAGGAACACTTTGATATCTTCAAGGACAAGCCATGTTCTCAGAGGCGTTGAAGGACGTGACATGTTCACTCATGATGAAGGGAGAGAGAACCATTTGTTGTGATTCCGAGATCGTCCATATAGATCTTCAGCCAGTGTTCTGCCAGCATGTCTGCGAAGATATGGTTCATGAACTCTTGAAATGTGGCGGGTGTGTTACAGAAATCGAAGAACATGACTGTTGGTTCAAAAAGACCAAAAGGGGTGATGAAGGCGGCTTTCCATTGATCTTCCTCTTGGATGCGTATGTTGTTGTACCCCCATCGGATGTCGAACTTGGTAAAGTAAGTGGCGTCTTTCATGTCATCAATGAGTTCGGGAATAAAAGGAAGGGGGTAAGCGTTTCGGATGGTATGAGAGTTAAGGTATCAGTAATCTTGAACTGGGCGAAGGAAGCCGTCTTCCTTTTTGACAAAGAAGAGTGACGAGGCCTGGGGGGAGTGAGAAGGAATAATTCGGCCAGTCTTTAGATGTTCATCGATCATTTTTCGACATTCTTCCCTTTCCAATGGGTTGAGCGGGTAGACCTTGGCGACCTTTGGGACAAAGGAGTCTTTGAGTTCAATTTTGTGATCGAAGGAGCGGTGGGGTGGAAGCTTTTCAAAAAGGGTTTCAGAGAAGACATCCGCATAGTCTTTACAGAAATCTGGGATGGTGTCCTTGGTTGGCTTATCGATTTCCGTGGATTGTATTTCTTCGCCAGAGGTTCCTTTCAAGGGAGGATACTCACGAAGAGACCTCTCAACCCCTTGGGGATACCTTTGGAGAAGGAGTTCAGCGATTTTGAAGTCCGGATCAGCTGAGTACCCGTGTAAGTTGTAACCATTGTTAGAATGTTTCATGGTTATCAAATAGGTTTTCCAGTCGATGGTGAGGTTCCATTTCTGGAGCCAGGGCATTTCTAAGATAATCTGGGGGCGACTGAGACGAGTGACCATGAGCTTGTTATTGTCAGAAAACTTTTGCGAGTAAAGGGGAACTTGGGCATTCCACTTTATGGTGCCTTTCTGGTTTTCAGTTCCATCAACGTTGTAGGCGGTGAGGGGGTTGTTTAATTTGGAGAGCTTGAATCCTGCTGAGAGAAGGTGAGAGTCAATGAAGTTTCCTGTTGCTCCCAAGTCAATGAGGGCGGAGGTTTTGACGGTTTTGGTGGTTCCTTGTAGCGTAACTGGGAGACAAATGGTTCTTTCATTCTGAGGTGCTACAAGTACATTATCTATGTTAAGGAGAGAAGACGTCAAAGCGACTCTCCTTTTTAAAAATCCTTTGCCTTCTGGATGTGCTCTGGGACTATGGAAACAGAAGCTATCTCTTCTGATGGTTCTTCATAGCACATCTTGAGTATGGATAGGATTTCCGTCTCTTTCTTTCCAGATGTTTTGAGCGAGTTGACATACTCGTCTAGCTGGGAGCGAGGTGGTGGGGTCTCTTTAGTAGTAGAGGCACGGATGTGTTGTGGGTTTCGTGGAGGTGGCTTTGAGGTGAACTTTGAACAGTTTGTGCTGTTATGGCCCACCTGGCGACAGCGGAAGCAGCGACCTTCTTTGATGCAATGGGCTCGCTCGACTGGGGTGAGCTTCTTGATGGTGGTGGTGGCATCGATGTCCATGGCGTTGGGATCTCGTTCTGAAGTACGATTGAAGGATGAAGGGGTGAAGCATCCCTTCTTTGAAGCGAGGATGCACATTTTCTGACCATGGAAGGTCTTAGCATGTTTGATCCATTTGTCGATGGTGGTGGGGATCTGGGACATGGAGAGGATCATTGTGGCGAGTCGCTGATCTAGGCCAAGTGAGAATTGGTCAATGAGAGTGATGTGATCTGTGATGCCTGCTTTGGCAGCGAGGTTCTGAAAGTCAGTGATGTACTGCTGGAAACCATCATCAGTGGTTCCGTCTGTGGAGCGGGAGGACTTCTGGATGAGCTTGGTGAGCTCAAGGTGGGCGGTGGCCTTGGTGTCAAAGGGATAGAAGGTGGACTCGAAGTTGGAGCAGAAGTCTGGGAACGACTTTCCTGTGGTAATGGTTTGGTCTGCCATTTTGTCGTACCACATTTCGGTGAAGTTAGCTCCTCGACCCTCGCTCATCTTGTTGAGGGTCGTCATGATTTTGTCGTTGTCAGATGAATACAAGGATTGGTTCAAAGCGAAGTAGGCCTTCATAGCTTTGATTCATCTGGAGGCGTTGGCAGGCTTGCCTGAGAAGTCGGCAGGGAGGGTGGCTTTGAGCTCGGGTACTCTAGACATGGTGGGTGCTGGGGTCAAAGGTGGTTGCTGGGGCAAGGAGGCTCCTAAAGCGAAGGAGGGTACATAGTTTCATTGGGTGATGCTAGGGATACTAGGGATCGCTGGAAGTTGCAATAACGCTGACTGTGGGGTGCTGGGAGTGGTGTTGTCTCCGATTTCAATGTCTTCGTCCTCTTCAGGAGGGGGTGCTATGGGTTGATGCTCTTGACGTCCGAAGCAACTCATGGTGATAACAGTGAGGGCCCTTCACCTAAAAAGGTGGGGCTGAAGAGATTCTCGATCTTTTGTTACATGAAGCATACAAGGATTTGTGGACTAGGCAGGCGATACTCACGAAGAGACTGACGTCCACTAATCTGCAAGATAAAGAGACAAGACTAGTCGGGCGATACTCACAAAGAGACCGATGTCCGATAGTTTATCTATCAAGGGGAACTTCCTGGGGTAACAAAAGTTGAAGGGGATTCGACTTAGACTCAAGGGTTTCAAGGGTGATTCGAGACTACACTTGTATTGCGAAGATCGAGAATGAGGAATACAAGTGTAAATGAAGAGTTTATATAAAGGGGGACCAACGCGCACGGACCAAGAGACGATCAGGAAAAGAAGGCTATGGAAACATATGGAAAGCGGGGAACACTCGCCATTGTGAGAGAAACAACATAGGAGATAGAGTCCGAAGATACGAATAAGGCCAAAGATAAGGCTCATTAGAATAGCAGTAAAAAGAGGGGGAGAACGGTATTTGTAAGGAGAAGGAAAGCGGTATGGGGACGACTGGGTGTACCCCGCCAAGTGGTGCGAGTACCGTGTAAAAGGAAGAGGACAACACATGGAGAGAGAAGAAAAATTGTAACAAGATGGAGATTAAAACCATGAGGTGTGTCACATGATTAGGTCTAGACCATGGTCACATGATTGTTTCTCACGATCATCAGTACTAGTCATGTGACTGGTAAAGGCGAAATGATAAGTCCAAAAAAGTTTTGAAAATATTCATATTATAACAAAATGCTCCGCCTTCCCCAAAAAGCCAAGGAACAAACATGTCAATAAGGTTGAAGAAGAGACGCTCCTGAAGCTTGAAGAAGTCGAGGATGATGATGATGATGAAAATGTCTGTCGTGTTTCCTTTATTTTGGATTTTTGAATCAGGGATCTGCTTCGGCGCCAGACTCCCCTTCTCTCCATAGTGGTGTAACTGTACCTTCTCTTGTAACCAAGGCAATAGAAATCACTGTTCAAGTCATCATACCCTTGCACATGCTCAAAGCCGTCGACACTCATGCCCTCATCAACTGTGGGGCGAGCATCAACTGTATGGATTGGGACTTCACCAAGAAGAACTCTTTCCCCATTGAGAAACTCAAGGAACCCCTCTGAGCCCAGAATGCAGATAGCTTCTATAACAAAAGCAGCGATATTTGACATGGCATAACCCTCTTTATCAATATAGAAGGCATTGCCCACCACCTTCTCTTCCATCTCATGTCCCTGAAAGAAAACATCATCCTTGGAACTCCATGGCTCTCCACAGTAAACCCCCAGATCAACTGGACCAAGAAAACCATCTCCATCACGGAATCTTCCAACCAGTCAAAAGAACTCTATTCTTCCCACATCGCTGATGTCAAGCAACACGACACTCATTATTGGATACCACCGCTGGCACCTTCCCACCACATCAATGTCTTTGCCACAGAACAGAAGACACTCTTCTCCTACAATGGATGGAAAGAGGAAAACCAATTCCTCTCTTGCACCATGGGCAATCGTGCCTTGTACTGGACCATTCAATTCAGATCTTGCTATGCTCCGCTTGGATCTGCCCGAGTCACTAGACTTACCCAAGCAACGGAACTCGCTATCTCCGCCAGGAAGGACAAACCCAAGACCACACTTCCCCCAGCGTACGCCAAATTCACCTCAGTCTTCTCCAAAGAAGCAACCGACCACGTTTCCCCCTCTAGACCCTATGATCATGAGATAAACCTTGAAGAAGGTTTCACCCTGAAGATAGGGAAACTTTACCCCTTGACTCCCTAAGAATGCACTGCCACTAAATCTTTCCTAGATGAGAACCTCGCCACTGGAAAAATCCGTCCCTCAACTTCCCCCCAGGCCTTGCCCATCTTCTTTGTCAAAAAGAAGGATGGAGGACCACACCCATGCCAAAACTACCACTATGTCAATGAACATACCGTTCACAACACCTACCCTCTACCCTTGATCTCCGACCTCATTGATAAACTGAAAGACGCCAAGGTCTTCACCAAATTTGATGTCCGATGGGGATATAACAACGTCCGCATTAAAGATGGCCATTAGTGGAAAGCAGTGTTTGTTATCCACAAAGGACTCTTTGAACCCACAGTAATGTTCTTCAGCCTTTGTAACTCCCCTGCCACCTTTCAACATTTCATGAATGACTCCTTCTGCGATATGATTGCAGAAGGATGGCTTGTCATTTACATGGATGACCTCCTCATCTTCTCCCCTGATGAGAAAACTCATGAGAAATGTACTAAGCATGTCCTTCAACACATGACAGAACTCAATCTCCATCTCAAGCTGGAGAAATGCAAATTCGCTACCACTGAGGTTGACTACCTCAGGCTCATCGTTAAACCCAGAGAACTCGCCATGGACCCTGTCAAACTTGCAGGTATCTCCTCCTGGCCTGTACCCACAACAGTCAAGGAAGTCCGCTCCTTCCTTGGCTTTGCCAATTTCTACCGTCAGTTCATCCCGAGCTATTCGAACATCACTCGTCCCTTGATCAACCTCACCAAGAAGTTGCTCCCCTGGTCCTGGACTCCCTCATGTCACGAAGCATTCACCACCCTGAAATGCCTCTTCCTCTCTGAACTGGTATTACATATGCTGGATCTTGCTGCTCCCTTTGCTATTGCCACCAACACCTCACAGAACGCCATCAGAGGAATTCTTCTGCAGGCTGACTCCAATGGAGATTGGCACCCCTGTTTCTATCTGTCACAGTCCCTGTCCCCCGCTGAATGCAACTACGACATCTATGATCGCGAACTCCTCATGGTCATCCATGCCCTGAAGTCATGGAGACACTATCTCCACAGGTCTCAATTCCCTGTCCAGGTTTTCACTGATCACAAGAACCTGACATACTTTTGATCTTCACAAGCCCTCAACTGCCACCAAGCCCGCTGGCTTCTGGACCTAGCGGACTTTGATCTTAAAATGATCCATGTTCCTGGTTCCCACCTTGCAGGCCCTGATGCTGTATCCCACCACTGCGATCACTTCCCCCAGTCCGACCCTGACAACCAGGCCATGACACTTCTTCCTCCTTCTATCTTCATCCGTGCCATTGACACTGCCCTCGCTGACAAGGTCGCAGCAGCTTCTGCTGGTGATCCCCTTGTCCTCCAACACCCCCAGTCCATCAATGAAGATATCCCGACTGCCTTCCGCTTCCAACTCTCCAACTGGCAAATGGAAGGATCTGTTCTCATGTATAAAGGCCGCATATATGTTCCGGACTCCAGGGACTTACACAGGTCTATTCTCCGCCAATGTCATGATTATGAGACTGCCGGTCACCCCAGCTTTCTAAAAACCTGACAACTCGTCTCCGCTGAATTCTGGTGGCCTGGCCTTGCCAGCCACATGCACCGCTATGTCGAGGGCTATGCTACTTGCCAGCAAAACAAGTTGAATACTCATCCCACATTGCCCCCGCTCACACCAATCAAATCCTCTGCCTCTTGCCCATTCCAACAGATCTCATGTGACCTTATCACAGATCTTCCTAAGTCTTCTTCCTTCGATTCCCTCCTGGTCATGGTAGACCATGGGCTTACTAAGGGGGTGATTCTTTGTCCCATGAGGAAATCCATCACTGTTGAGGGAGTAGCATCCCTCTTTTTCCACAAAGTCTACCTTCGCTTCAGACTCTACAACAAAGTTATCTCTAACCGAGGCCCACAATTCACCTCTGCCTTCGCAAAAGAACTTGGCCGTATCTTGAACTACGACCTCTCCCTTTCCACTGCATACCACCCCCAAACTGATGGCGAAACCGAATGCATCAATAAGGAAATTGAAACCTACCTCCGCATTTTCTGTGGAAATAACCTGGGTTCCTGGGCGGACAACATCTCCCACACTGAATTCCCCCACAATCACTGTTACACGAAGTGTACAACAATGGAAATACTCCTAAGGAGTAGCACTAGGTGGGCGATACTCACGAAGAGACCAACATTTGCTAGCCTACAGGGATAAGGAGCTCAAAGGACAAAGGGAAGTCGAGTGAGGATCAACTTAGGGCACAAGGTTTGAGGTGGTTCAAGATAACACTTGTATTGCATAGATCAAGAATAGGGAATACAAATGTGAGATGTACAGTTTATATAGCGTGGACCAGTGCACACAGACCAAGAGATAAGAAAGA